>JAMKCH010021717.1:0-142994 GCA_023653785.1 Ophioderma brevispina | reverse complement strand
TAAGAGTTTTGATATTGATTACAGAGTCAAATGTTCGAATTTGCAGGAGTATTCTAAAAGTAAAGGGCACGTCTGTAAATTTGCGTAAGTTTATGTTTTTCCAAATGAAAAAGCACAAGAAAGAAACAGCATGTGCAAAGATATTACTCTCGCATTCAATTACATGTTGTAAGTGTGTGTCCCGTACGGACAGTAATGACTAAAACATCCGAGTTTGTCTTCATTAGGTTGACTTTCAGTCAATCACTTGCAGGGTATGTTAGATAGCTATACTTCTTACCGACATGCTTACAATCTGATTTTTTGATGATTTTTATTCGATGTTCTATTTGGCAATTACGATATTGCTTATGACAGGGAATGTTAAACGTACTAGCACGACAACAGTCGACCCCATGGCTTGTATAGAGGAAAACTGCCTTTACTGTTTAAAGGAAATCAGTTTTCAATATTTCATTTGCTGAGTCTGGAACTCAACAATATTACATTTTTTGGGGAGTATTTTAAGATTATCCAGGGCTTGGTCCTTCATGCCCCTCCTCCTCACCATCGAACCTAAGAATTTTGTGTCAGAAAACCTTTCATATCATCCCCAATTTCATTCTGTTTCTCTTGAAAGCAAGTCAGTTAAAATGTGTTATATCGACAAATGTTCCCTTCTTCTTAGTTAGTTTAAATACCTAAAATATACACCCTTTTGGTGTGGATGCCCAGAAACAATCGTGGGTGTGCGATATCTGAATAAAGCAAAATTGACTTTTATTTTCTTCAAATCAGTACAATAATAAATCTCTGTACGTATAGAAATATGGTCAATTTGTTTATTTATTCAGTTTTTTTTAATCACGAAAGTAGTTTTCAATTGAAGAGAATTGTACTGGAATTACATCATGGCCATTGTAGAGTAACCTTTCGCTAATTTTCACACGTTTAAGTCTGATACCACAATCCATAATAAAAATGGCCCCTCAATACTATCGGTATTTGCTACCCCATGTATCACATGGGAAACTAGGTCCATTTTGATCCTTGTTCTGGATTTATCTGAACAACTTGTTCAGAAATTTCAGCATCCAAAATGCCAACTCACCGAAGAACCTAAACTAAGAGGCAGGGTTTTAATTATACTAAAGAGATGTATGTACCAGGTATTAAAGGTAAATGGAATTAAAATACAGGAAAACTCTGAGAACCGACCCAGATATAAAACGTGGACATCATGGCGGCAGTTCTCCAGCTGCCAATTTTGCATAAAATATTTTCTTTCTAAAATGTGAAGCACTGTTGTTACTTGCAATTATTTTGTGCAATATTGCCATCTTTATTATCCATTAAACAGTATACCTATTTAAGAGAAATATATGATTGAGGCTATAAATGCACGTGAATTAGTATTGTGATTTTTCAAATCCTGATCACAATATCCGCGAAATTCGTTTACTTGATTATAGTTTGGAAACCTCTCTGTGTTCTGAATAGAAACTTCCACATACACGTAAAATACTCACAGAAAAGACGTAGCGGTGGAATCTCACTATTTGAAATGCCTCCCGAAATGGCTTCGCTTCGTCGCTTTGTTGTGTGTTTTGTATTGCAATTTTATAATGTTATCAACTGCAACTCCAACTCGTGGCACACATGAGAACAGTTGTGCCCATCCCACCAACAGTTCATAATTTGTCAGAATTGACCTGCCCTGCTATTCTACATGTACACTTCAAACCAAGTCCATGGTCCGCGCGTTGTTCGGTTACCATACCTCCCTGGGTAAACCTATGCAAAACATACACAATCACAGCCGATTCCATTATTGCCAGGGGGATTATTCATTTCACAAGATTGGCTGGTTATGTGAATAGCAATTCAACAAACGATTATTATAGGTCAATGCTTCTTTTGGAACCACACTTAACAAAAAATTCTTCAAATAGGACTCAAGATTATAATATACCTTTAACAAAAACTCTTTAAAAGAGATGGATGCAAGATCGATCATAGTAAAGTGCTTATGATTTAGTCATGAAAAGATAATACATTGCAAAAGAAATATTCGAAAATGAGAGTGATTGCTATTTTTGATAAAAGGAAGAATTGGCTTGAAAATAAAATGTATAGATAACTATGAAAAGTAGACTTTTAAAGGAGTTATATTTCTTATAACTTTTTCAAATTCATTATATTGAAACATAATCATTTAGATAGCCATAATACAGGGTGTAAGAAAAAAAGGGAAATTATTTTTAAGACGCATTTTGATTTGGTGGGCATTGTATAATATATTTAAAGCCATTCACTCAAAATAAACGCCACACCACTTTCTTAAATACATTAGATCTTTCCCCGTGTTCTGGAGGCGTCCCTTAAATTTAATGCATATAGCAATATTGGGTTCTTGCTGCGCAAGCTGAATGAAAAAAATAAATATAAATAAATAAATATTTTGTAAGTAACCTGGTAGGGCTGAGCAGACCAGAGATATGACTACAACTTGAGTTAAATGCATATACTGGAATACTGGAAAATGAGATCGAAAGTGATTGTTTCTCACTTTCTCAAAGTCAATTTATTAAAAAAGTAATATTTTATAAGTAACAATAGTTGCTAATGCACGAAATGAGGGGCCATTATTACTATGGATTGAAGTCTACATTGAGTGGGAAGTTGCACTCTTAGAAGGTCACGCTCTTTAAATAAAGTTGAACAGAAAAGATAATATCAAACGCGCTGTTGGTACCCTGGGTTGGTACGGTAATAAAAATACTATAGAACTGGTGTGGCATAGTTTCATTTTGACCTTGACAACGTGAACAATAGTTCTAATAAAAGCAAACACCAGAGTGTTCAAATAAGACCTGACATTTGCTGGGTATAAGAGCTTATAAGATTGGCATATTTAGGACATTCAAGGTGAAAATTTTAGTGTCATGTTTCTAATCAACATTGCGGTGGAACATTATATATTTGCACCACTGAGTTATCAAGTAATATTTACTTTAACAGTTAAAATAAGCAAATATTTAATACGGGTTGATAGTTTATCAAAACCAGATTAGTATCTTGTAGATTTGAACAGAAAACCTGAAAACACGCTCAGTGAAAATCAAATGATATTTTGACTTTTGACAAGTTTGCAGAATTCTTACAGGGAACTTGTATTTCCAGATACGTTGCAAAAAATTGTGATATTAGAATAAGGAAGGTTCTTCATAAAATACCCATAGGTGTGTGTGTGGGGGGGGGATCACGAAACCTCAGGAACCAAATTTGGACCCATTGTCTGTACACGCAAAACTTTTTAACCTCCATCTATATTAGTGAGATGCAACCACTTTGTTGGCTCCCATTTTGGAATATTAACTTTCAATATTATATTATCAATTGTTAACTCCATCTCAGTAATGCATTCAAACCTATTTTTGAATTGGCGATCAACAGGAGCCAATGGGATACAGTGAAAACCAATAAAGACGACAAGCGTCGATAAATGGTTAGGGACAGTCAACCTATCGAGTCTCCTTCACGACCTAGCTGCCGCCATCATTTTTTTTTTTTCCTTTTCTTTTTTTTAAGTGCCCTTTGGAAGAGAGGGTACAACCCTGATCTAGTAATTGTTAGCGAAAACATCTCTAACTGTGTAGCAAGATTGTTCTAGCCTCCTGTTCCATAACTCAACATCGACCAATCAGTATCGAAGTCAAACGCGACAGTAAGACCAAAACAAGTGCTTTTAAGCGTCGCTTTAACTATAGCAAAGCAGACTGACAGGATTCACTGATGACTGGATCAGAACGTGAAGAGGATCGCTCTAAAACCCTATGACAAATTTGCCCAATTAGTAAACAAGACTACCCGGAAATAATACCCAGAAGCTGTAGGACGAGATTATACCAGACCTTTAACTGGAATGTGGCTAGAGAATATCAAGAGTATGCTACCATGTTGAGAGGATCTCCAGGAAAAGATCCAAAATGGTATAAACTAATTGAATCCATCGATCTGAACCATAACAGAAAGAAAGCATGGTATACCATCCAAAAGCTTCGCAGGGATCCAATGAACATCCACAGCCAGCCAAATGTTTACACCCAATCAAGCTGCCCACCAACGGCTTTTAAATGGCAAGTGCAGCAAGAAGCCTCAAACTAGATCAAACTAGACCGTAAGAGGTATCGTGGCGGACCGTGGTTTCACTCACCATTTCAACATGGACGAATGGGAATTCGGTATTGCTAACTTCACCCAGAAAAGCAATAGGCCTTGAAAACAATTCAATGAACAGCCAAAAAACTTCGGCCACAGTACCAAGGGAGTGAGTTCAGGAGGTCTACAATTGCTGCCTTATTTCCCACAGGTTCCCAAGGATCTGGAGGAAAGTACATTGTTATGGCACCCTAAAGACCAGGGAAGTCAATTAATCCCAAGAGCTATAGGCCAATATCACCTTTAGCCATACTACAAGCTCTTTGAACGTCTCCCGCTCAACCGCATCGCACCTGTGATAGACAGCGTCTAATACCCCAGAACAAGCAGGTTCCGCCCAGGCAATTAACCAAACAAGCCAGGTACTCACGTACCTAACTAAAACATCGAGATGGTTTCGAGAGGGTTGGTAAACCGGAGTCGTGTTCGATGATCTACAGCACTATTAAAATGTTTAATCCACAGATTGCTTAATCCATCCGATTTTGGAATTCACCAAGGACTCCGCTTGACTGACTCATCAAAGGATTGCTTGCAAACAGGATGTTCTTTGTTCACCTAGGGAGAAAGGCCGTGGCTAGGCTCAAGAATAGAAGCTAATAGACCTTACCCCAGGGGTGTTCTCGCACCTCCCTCCCCTCCCATGATCGCACTTACTGTTTCAAAATCTAGGAGAAATGCAGGAACATGTCGTTTTATCTATGTGCTTGATCTTGAAATTTAGAGCATACAGATGCAGAATTCCAGTTGCGAAGAGAGACTCTCCAGGGCTTTGGATGAGCCACTCCTTGTTATGAGGAAAGTCACCTACGTACAAATCTATTTAAGACACATTGTGTGTGCATTCCATCTGCGCACCCGTGAAGCCAACCGTCCGCTTAAAGTAACCTCGTCTGCGGATGTACTAGTGTGCAGTTAAGTTGAGTCTCACGAGTATGGGTGCCGCCGTGGAAGAAAAAAAACACGTGGCACGATCATGTTTAACAACACGTGTCACGATCAGTGATTTATCAGTGTTTATAAACGCCAATGATGATGTGTTCTGTTTTGGATGGTGTCAAATTGGCCAAGGTTCCGTTGGGGGGCTATTTGTGGTTAATTACTCAACAAAGTATCACATTCCATGACAACGAAATTGTGACACCCTGCCTTCGCATTAACATTTGTAGGTAACTCGTCTCGGTGGACTAATCTTATGTCTGTTATTGTTGATTTGTTATATGTGATTGACCAACACAAGTTGCTGGCGATATTGCACCTAGCTGGATCTTCAGCACTGTATTTTGCTGTTCCAAAAGTAGAGCGCCAATGTTAACAAGCATCCTTTCTTCATTGGTTCAGGAATCACCACGGTGAGCAAGATATGTACAAGAAGCCTAATACAAGAGGGCTTGCCAATTCAAAGAGCATCATTCCTTCATTGCGCTTCTATTTGGAATTGGACCCTGGCTAGAGCCTCTACCTGAAGGGTTTTCTTGACCCTTGATATTGATTGTTCAGTTTTGGGACTAGTGGCAACTTTACTAGAATTGATGCCCAACTTGTGTGAGGTTATTTTTGCAAGCTAGGTATGAATTTTCGCTTATACAGGTTATGGGACTTCCAAATGAACAGAATTAAACCTGCAGCCCGCAAAATACTATAAGTAAAAGGGTGCTGAATCGGCTATCCAAGTGGGTTGTCGGTCCCAGAACAGCCTTGTTGAGTGGTGAGGCCTAGGGATGGGCTCCGCTTCGGAAGTTTCAAGCTTTGTACGATTTCGGCCATCTAAGTAACATCTTCGACACTCTTATTGCCTTGATGTTAGATAATTAGATGCCATGCCACCAACCATGTCATCAATACATGAATGGGGGTGCTACATGAATTTACTCCTAAGGCAGTGATGGCATCGCTTTAACTATAAGCTTTTGGCCACACTTCGATTATGCTTTTGTAGCTTCATTTTGCACACATCTACCATAGTTCGTCGTAAGAACATGCTGAAGAATAACAATAACCGTCTTGCTTTACAATTTTAAACTGGAATTTCGCGGTTATCGGCTTTCGCGCTCCACTATATTCAAAGAATATAAGCTGTGGGCCGCTCATGACCTTTGACCTGGGCACATGACTTTGAGCTACATCAACAGATGAGTGGGATCCCACGGTGAACCTATGACAGAAGTTTGGTTCAACTTCGAACTTCAAGTTTTAATTGAGTTCAATTTTACAAGGTTAGCCTATTTTCACTTACCTCAATGCCTTTGAACTCGGCACATGACCTTTGACTTCCTCAACATATGAGGGGTCCCATGGTGCAACTATGACAGAAGTTTGGTTCCAATTGCACTTCAACTTTTCAATTGAGGTCGATTTAAAAAAAAACTTAACATTGAGTGACACCAACATTCCACCACATACAAACGCAAACGGATTGAGAAGTGGTACTGCCGCTAGAGCTGGCGGCCCACAAAATACGGACTAATTTGTATAAAAATAACTTACAAACAATCATGTAGTTAGAATTACTATGATAGGAATACGTTAAATTAACACAGCTAGTCATTATTAAATGTCGGTAGTGGTTTTCATTGACAAGTCTAGTCATTGACCTATGTGTGGGTAATATGTCACGCAACGATGGTCCAAAATGACAAACAGTTCACTGAATACAAGTTCACCATGGGTGGTATTCATATGTATCACATCACTTTGCGGTCTACTATAACATGGGGCATGAAAGAGCGAGTTCAATTTCACGAACGACATATAGGTTAAAATCAATCGCCGATCATTCCGTTTCAGAGGTTGATTCAACTGGTTAAATTTAAAGTACATGTATTTCAAAAGCTGCTTAATTTTCTCCAAAGGAATAGAGTTAATGAGCCCAGCAGGTATCATGACAAAACCCTTGGTTATTTTGAGGAATGCTAGAGAAATGACATGCACTTTTTTAAAGACTTCTAAATATTCCAAAAGAATTATAGTTAGAAAATAGGTATAAAAAGGGGGCATGTTGCACCTTGAACCAAGCTGTGAAGCATAGATTCACATTTTATCGTTTTGTATCGTTTTTTCGAAATCAATACGCTATCGTCTGAAAGCTTTTTAAAAAAGTGCATCTTACGTTTCAGCATTCTAATGCTTATAATACCCAGCATATTAGTGCATTAATAATTTTCATCATACTGATCATAGTCATGATTAGTCATAATTTTCGCTATACATGCTCCTGAGTAACATTATACTGCATATTATGTTATGCGTGACTGTCATGCCCATGAAAGCACTGCGTATAAGAGTAAAGAACGAGGTCAAATTTGTCTCCGATGTGAAAGGACACGTTAAATGATCCCAGTGATATATTTTCATATTGCACGAATATCAGGCAATACTGTTTTATACAAAGTCATAATTACATTAATTTTTACAGAAAAATTATCGCCACAATTAAAATGGCAACGGCGTCAAATCCATAGATTACTTCAACAACACCATTTACTGTATTAATTCTTCACAATCTATTTTACTAAAAATAACATAACTCAAAAAACAGATAGAAAAAAATAAATGATTGATTGATTTAATATCTTGTGCACGGGAAATACCGAAATCAAAATACCAGACCCTCCCTACAATTTTCTCTAAACAGCATTATCCGCATGACATGCAGCAATTTGTTCCGAGATTCCAAAATTGCAAGCCTTTCGTGAACACAGCAGTTAAGCGATTACAATCCATGTCTTAGCATATACAAGTAATATATTTCAATATAGTATTTATATAATCGTCAAGAAATAAATAAAGTAAATGTCTCTATTCCATTCCACATCGTTGTTGTTGTGTTTTGCAATGGAATATCGTATTTTTGGAAACTAAATACAGTTTTATTAACATTTACATTTATGAAAACTGATAAGATGAAATAACAACATTTGTAAGTGTTTGGTACCGTACCTGGATCATATACCGTAATCATACGCCAGCCCATGTGGTGGACAAGATGGACCATTCCAGTACTCACAATACATTCACCTGTCATGATCCCTGTGCAATCGCTAAACATGGATCGATGACAGCTTAATGGTATTGTAAGTCCTGGAATGTATGCTCTTGTCCACCACATGGCTGGTGGCTGACGTCATAATTGAATACGGTCTATAAATATGGAGGTATTTTAGATTTGCAGAAGTTTCTTCAAGTAATAATGGGTTGAGGTGGCCAACGGTACTTTTTTTTTCAGAAATCATGGACAAAATACGTTCTCACATGTTTAATTACTTAACTCATAGTATAAATTCGATTCTACTATACAAATCTAAAAATCTACACTGTCAGTAATTAAGAATACCCGTTCTGTGAAGAAATGACGTGTTTTATCTCTCACTTCTAACTCCTATATTTCTCGTTAATCGTATCGTTATTATTGATAATCAGTTTTATCAGTCTCGATCAAACTATGTGGATCAAACATAACGCTTGACATGTAATGATGGAAGGAATCGTACATTTTCGCCGGATTTACATTGACTAGACAGTTTCATTGTCATCAATACGGTAATATCTTGTCTAGCAACGTAAATGTCATCTCTGTAGGCAATTTGGCAAAGTCACATTATCTTTTGGGTCCTAAGGCCGGGCAACATCAGTCTCAAAAGAACTAGTTTAAAAATGAGGAAAATAAGAGACATTCAATGAATCTACAAGTAGTCATGCGATTCTTTAAAAAGGTACCGTTCATTAATAACGATCTAAGGTTTCCTTGCAGAAGTGGGGCTACCTGGAAGCAGATCAGGACACTACCTGTGGTTGTGGAACAGCACCACAGACAATGGAACCTCTCTTGGTCTGCCCACTACTGGAGCAACAATGCACAAACAAGGACCTTGCGGAGTTCAGTGAAACAGCCAGACGTTGTACCCATCTCTGGCTGGATCATATTCAGTGAGAACCACAGTGTTTGGACACGATAAGAAGATTAATAACGAGGGCGGGGGCTGGCAAAGTTATACAACCCCCTATTGCTAGATGTAAAATTACATGACCCCATTGCTCATAAAATTTTACATATCCCCCCCCCCCCCCCCCCACACACACACACACTTTAAGGCGCTAGCCGAGAGTCAGGCCACCACATGGGTAAGGTGCAAAGTTGCAAACCATCACATTGGATTAGTGAACCAAGGTTACTTCCAAAAGAAAGTTACTAACACTAATAAGTCAAAAACTACAGTCGGCCTTTATTTTATGGTAGAATTGGACCTGCGTGTATTAGCCCCCACAATAAATTATTTGTATTCTATGCGCAAAGTTAAGTATTTACGGTATTCAGAAATTACCACGTAACTACAGGTACACTGTTTCATATGTCGATACATGTACCGGTATTGAACACTTTTACACGCCCCATGCTCTTCTAAAATAGATAACCCCCTATTTATGAAATCAGAAATTACACAACCCCCTATGTTTCTCAGCCCCTCCCTCACAAATAATCAAAGGTCCCTAAACATTGCCATAAAACTACACCTCGCCATTAAATGCGTTTGGTGATGCAATAAGTGAAATATGAACGAATGTGACCTATTAATTAAAGTACCGTAAATAATATGTAGCTCTTGCAACTATTGAGACGCCCTGTATAATGCCTTCTTCATGTCGATGAATGACTCATGACATCCATATGGAAAATATATTGCGCCCAGATATCCAGTCTACATCAGAATACTACGAGACTTGATGCTGTCCTCTTTATTTCGTGTATATACACGTATAGGTTAAAGGGTAGGAGGCTTTAAATTATAGGTGAGAATCAGTGACAGCTGAGGAAAAAAATCTAAATTTACTCCATTTAGGAGAAATGTTTATGTTCTTTGGTAGTTAAACCGGTATTTTAAACCATAAAGAGGTATTTGTTACTTTATTTTGTATTTCAAAACGTAGATTCAAATTTCTCTGGACCACGCCCTATGTGCACTGCATTAATAACATTGCAAGATTGCTGAGCTACTTTGCGCGCGCGTTACATGGTTTGAGTACAGTAATAAAGCGCTAAGTTAACGTTGCATGACACTGCTATTAGATGCACAGCATATGCCTCGACACAAACTGGATTTTACTAAATCATCATCATCATTCCGGTCAGGTCAACTGGAAATGTTGATCGTGGGTTAGCAAATAAACACGTCTGGTCAAGATAACAAACTACAATCATGGTCAGGATGGACAGGAAAAAGTTACGTTTGCAGGCATTACCCAAAAATCAGGGATGAAGCAACCGGGTCCCATCCGGGGTCCCATATTATAAATAATTCTGTAACAATCTTGACAATCTGCATTAAAAGTACAGAACAATTATATGTACTACTGGATATGAAATAGTGGACATGTTTAATCGTTTATATTTTCAATCTCTTAATTTGAAAATTGCACAGGGATGGGCGCACATTCATTTTTACAGCTGTTGTTTCCGATGTGCAGAAAATTATCATTAAGACATCGACACTATATGATTCCCGTGGGTTATTTTATTTATATGACTGATAACACTGATATGCTTTCTACTAGTACTAAAGCTCTAAGGTTTAAAATATGCCTACGTGATAGGCCTAAATGCTTAAGATGGATCTGCATTTAAAGAAATCCTATCAAATTATCTCTAAAGTAAAGAAAAATATGGGTCTATTTTTGCTAATTGAGGGGCTCATTGCATTGTTTCCCACATTTAGTGTGCTAAAGCTTGCTAAGGAGGAACGGATACCCGCCCTGACCTACATAAGTTCAGTTCAAATAGCTTAGGTTACAATTACGATCAGACTACTGTATGAAGTCATACCACATAGAGTAGACTAGGCAGACTAACATGTACATGCATAGCCTCGCCATTAAAATATGAGGAGTAAGGAGTTAATCGGCAAAGTGACATGTTGCTCTTGCCTACCGCGGGAGAATGGATGGAGCCAAAGAGAACCCAATTCATTTCTCTACTTGAAAGACACTATCAGTGATTTAAAAAATATTGGAATTTGCAGGAATAGCTTCAAAGTGAAGGAAAGTCTGTGCATTTCCTCATAAGTTACCTCTTCAACTGAAGAATGACAGAAAACGAAGAAAACAGGCAGTCAGATGTTCAAAGATATGAGTCCCCATTCAATTATGTGTTGTAGTAAGTGTCCGAACGGAGAGTATTGACTAAAGTATCCGATTCTCAGCATTCTGTCTTTATTAGGTTGCCTTCTGGTCTTATCATTTGCAGGGTATGTTAGGATACAGTACTTGTTACCTTCATGCAAAAATCTGATTGTTATGATTTTTCGATTTTATAATTTAGCAAATCATTTGAAACTGATATACGCGTAGAGAAGAAGTTTAGAGTAATGATTTGCGTGCCCACTTCAGCCATACCCTAAAAGTCCTAAACAAACTCAAAATATAATATAATATGCTTCTTGACGGCGATGCTAATCAGGACCCGCGGAATCAGGACTGTAATGGAAAAGAAGATGAAATGAAACAACTTCCTGGAATGAATTTGAAACTTGTGCGTTATAGAAATTTGTCAACATTTATTTAAATATGGTTTATATCACGTGACTCATCTACATTGCCTACTATAATGGTTTAAGGACCTTTGATGCCGTGAATGTTTACATCATAAACTTCCCTGACCAAAAATAGGTATATCCAACAAACATGATTAAAATATACTTACCAATTCGTGCAGAATGATTTTCGAATCGTATAAATGATGAGCCCATGGAGCTCTTGAACTTCGCTGGTGAATGCTAGATAAAATCACATATGATCACCATGTTTGTTTGACCTATTACGATAATGGGACATCCTTCAACTTTTGGTGATGGTTCTTTTTGTGCGCGATGGCGGGGTGATGGGTTTTTTTCAGATCTACATATAGTCACCTGACCTCACATGATGGTATGCTGGTGATTGAATAGTATTTCCTGGTCTTGTTAGCAGTATTGTAGGTTTGCTACGAGCTAGAAGAATAAAAAACTTTCACGTATGTGGCGCATTAATAATTCATTATTCATATAATTCTATATTGCATATTTATAAGACAATATTGCACTGTGATGCTTGCTTCATTATAGTATCTGTCTGATATAAATATGCTCAGGACCTACAATGGGATAAAGATTTGATACATAATAATAAAAATACGTATTATCAAGTTAAAGGGATCCATGTGCATCTAGTTGACCCTTACACCTTTCCTGTTTTTGGTTCAATTAATATCCTCAAAGGCGATTTTAAGTTGATCTTGAGGCCTGGCCTTTCGTGTTATTAACACATGTTTACACAGTGTGGTATAGGGCACAGTTGTGGCTAAATTTCGTTCAATACAAAACAGTAAAAAACAAATGATAATTCTTGTGACAGTATATTCATGTAAGAGTAGGCCACGTACATATACTATAACTTTCCAACGCTACTCAGACTTTTAAGGGGAATCGAGAAGACGTATTGGATCACGAATTGCAACTTTAATTTCAATTCTGTGAATACAGATTTGAATTTTGATTGACAGAGATCAGGGGAATTAATAAGGAACTGATATTTATACACATACAACACACAAAAAATCAAAAATTACTTGAATATAAAAACATCGCATTTATCTATCCATATGGTTAAATTATAAATTGAAATTTGTTTACAATTACGGAAAATGTTCATGCTCTAACAAAATGTCAGTGTTAGACATTATTTTATCAGGGGTACTGTCGGGAATTACTTTTGGGCTATAGTTAGTATTTAAAAGGACCTTTCCCTAACAAGATGCCATTTTTCGCTGAATGCACGAGCCAAACCCAATGAAGTGGTATACAATCTGGTCGGCCGTGAGGTACACACCTTTGTCGGCTGCACAGCTGTGTGCAAGTAGAATCTATTCAATATGACTAGTTAAAAATACGCCTGTCAAGTTATGCTATGCAAATTAGTTAAAATTCTTTCTTTAGAAATGCATCTGACTTGGAACGCAATGCTATTGCCTAAAAGTCAACTCCAACTTGTAAAATTGTTTCTAAAAATAAGAAGCCTACGCTCAAGTTGGTTCCAAATTTTAATTTTCAATCCTGAAGGAGCAGGCGGCTTGTTTACACATATAGAGTGCCGGTTGTTTACAACACTTACCTAAATTACATGATTAAAATCTCGGTTGCGCTTTACGGCACCTTTGCATTTTGCTCAAATGATCATTATGAATCACAAATTGTACTCTTACAATTTGCTTGTATTATCAGCATTCTCGTCCACCAGGATCCAGAAATATTTAATAATGTTGCGATGTTAATAATTGAATGTAATAAATAGAAATACGAAAGAAGATTGTGATGAGAAGAATAGCGTTTTAATAATTGCCCATTTTTCATATACAGGTAAATTACATACCAACATTGTATACCAGTAGGCATATTTTAGTATTGGACAATATGTCTTAATTATATAATCTCTTATAGGTGTGAAAAATGATATTTGTAAACAGTCTAAGTATTCTCAAATCTCGTCAAGTATTTGTTCTTTAAAGGCACTGTCAGTGTTCCTCCGAAAGAGGAAAAACATTTGAAATTGCAGGAATAGCTTAAACGTGAAAGAGAAGCTGGAAAATTCTCATAAATGTTCTACTGTTTCTAGACCTAAAAGTCAATGAGCCAATTTGTTGCACCAGCTGGTGACTAACTTTCCAATATATCACTTTGAAGGGCGGTGTCCCCGGATAGGAATTAGGTATGTTTCCGCCCCGAAAAGTGCACATTGCCTTTATACTGCCTATTCAAAATGGCCAGCATTATTTTATGAAAAACTGATTATGTAATTTCCTTATAGATAGGAACTTTATCCGGACTAACGACAAAGTTTTACTTCCTCAAGTGGTCGTCTTAAAAATTCAGGCCGTCCAAGTGGCCGCCGGAAGGAGGTCTGTTTTGTTAATGTACTAAAATTGGCAAATCGTGCGGGTAAGCCTGTGGTGAAATTTTAGAGCAATAGAATTAATGACTTTTGTAATTTGGGACATGATCTTAACTCATAATGGCGGCGGGCCATGCCCCGCTCCAGTGGACCTACATCAAGAAGAAAACCACCCCTGCACATTTTCGACATAAAAAGAACCATAAGCAAAAAATAGTGATTATCATTTTCCGCCTTTTCTCTCGTACGTTGGCCCCAATTGTCCGGACCACTGCAAACCACGCGTTACCGCTGGGCGGCCGGTGCTCTTGGCAGTCGAGGCCGCCATGCGCCGTCCGGGGTTTTTTTTTTTGGGGACCCGTTCGCCCCCCAGAGAGACCGTCGAGGTGCTCGCAAGCCCGTTCGGTCCACCCTATTCCCTTTATCTACAGACCACTTTTCTCCTTCTATTATTTTTATTTTTACTGAGAAACACCTGTGAGTACTCCTTAAATACACACTCATTTATTATGATTTCAATGTATCAGGTGGATATGAGCGGTGTCGTCATGTGAACTATGATTAGAGTCCTTTAACCACATTATATGACCAAGTAGTAACGAGCTATAGTTAACAGCACTCTCTTGGACACGGCTTGGACAAGTCAATACCCGCTTTAAATTGTTTACATATTGGAAATGATTTAGGGTCATTATTGGAAAGTGTGTTTAACTAACGTACGAAAAAAATGGGTAGGGCCTCAGTTTGTCTTCATTAGAGCGAATATAATCACCACAATCTTGAAAAACACTAGCCTGTGATGCGCAAAATAAAAATGCTTCTATAATTCTTGGTGGACCTCCCAAAATATCCACCAGGCTTCTATCCCAACAATTTGCTATTTTAAGTTCATTTATCAAAACATAATTCATTGCGGCGGCCATCTGGTCCCCTTCGGAAGTTAAAAATTGATTTCGTGTAGTCGTCGATGAAATTTCTATCTCTAAAACAATGGCGGCAATTTTAGTGAGTAGATAAGTCCACAATTTTCACCAAGATCGTGCCCACTTCGGACAAAAGCTGAAACTTGGCACAAATCTTTCTTGGGGTATGTAAAGCAATTTCAGAAGGGGAGTGCCCAAAAATTCGACCACAATAATTACGTCATAGGCCACGCCCTTTTTTATACATATTTCGTCGTAATGTTAAAATAAGCATTACCTTGAATAATCATATCAAGTTTGGTTTCAAATTAAGTGAGACATGTAGAGTGTAAAATGATCTAAATATTTAATATTTGTACAGCAAGGAGTCAGTTTGGGCGTCATTAAAGGCATACAGGCGACATTGGCCATGTATTGTGGCTGATAACCGAGTTAAGGCTTGTTGTCAAAGTGTCAAAATCAAATGTGATATCCAATTGGTCACTCCTATGGTTATGTTGAGAAAGTGATGTGGAGAAGCACCCCAACTACTTTACTGCAATAATTAATGTCCATAAACCACGCCCTTGTATTATTAGTATGTCACCACTAATCGATAAAACTTGAGCGGTCAGGTTATAAATGCCTTTTAAATATACCATTAATATTCACTTGCAGTTATTTTCAGTTATTGATAGGCCAGCAAATTAAGAAAACATAATGACTAATAACTAATTGCCACCATATCTATTTCTCCAGATTGATTGGGGAAAACCCTTAAGAACAACGTATCAAAAGTTTACCAAAATCAAGTAGTAGAATATGTATGGGGGCAAGGTTTTATACACAGTCAAAATATTGAAATGGGAAATGTTCGAAATGAGCCGAAAAGTATGTCAAAGCCGTTTCAGGATTTTTTTTTTTACGGTCAAGCGTCCCAATGGGGTAAAATTTTAGATTTACCCGTTGTTATAAATATTAGTGGTCTATGGTTATGAGCCCAAAATATACTGGTGCCCCACCATATGTGACTATTTTGTGCATAATTAGAATGCAAAAGTGACTGGGGCTATGTGACGTCACTAACTATAACTCTAATTCTATATCGAACTGTCAAACTAAGAATCTAATATACAATTTAGTACTAGTGTGACAAATGAACAAATTTAACACCATTGGAGCAAAATGACAAAATTTTACCAGGCGGGGACTTGCAATGAACTGTTACGTGCCTATGTAATAAAACTATAAGCTCACAGATACTGTGAACTATACCTTATACATTCGCAACACTTACATTTTTAATCCTGTACAAACTTTGACCCATTATTCCTACATATTACACAGAGGCGATTTTGGTTTAATTTAGTTATTAGTCAATTTTGCCAGTATATTAACACTAAAACTATAAATCCCAGAATTTTATATATTGCCCGTTTGTTGGTACTCTTTGTGAAAAGCTTTGTTGTTTTAAGTGGAAGTTTATACTACGTACTTAAAGCTTATGAAGTATTGCTTTTGCAGAGATTTCCTAACATAGGTCAATACATGGGTAAGTTTGTAACAGTGATGGGCGATTTTCAGCAAGTCCGGTCAGTGGGGACAAGGGAGCTTGGGAAATAGCTTAATGTCTTCAAATTCATGTGAATGGCGCATGGCCTTCCATCTTAAATTTGCTTCTTCAAACCACAACAAATATGAAATAAAATAAACAGTTAAAAACGTTGAAATAAATAAATATTAAAATAAATTCATTTTTAAAAAATTTATAACATTTTAAAAAAGTTAATAGATTGAGTTCCAAGATCAAAACGTTATTGATACCGATGGAGTTTTAGGGTAAAGGTATTCAATCAAATAGAAAAAATGTATATAATTATATCAAGTAAAAAATAAAAAATAATAGTAATATAATGCAAAAAAGACGTACAAAATGATGGTCTTCAAACAGAAGAAACAGTCAATCCACTGGACGTTCCTGTCCCAAAAAAGGCTGATATTATTTGGTTCAAATGTATCTAGAAATTTGCACTAAATTAATGAACACAATAAAGTTGGCTAAAAAGGAGTGCTACAAGATACCCAGATATGGGTAGGATTTCTGGAAGGGATCTTGTAACAATTGAGCACAAATTAAAAATTGACCTGGACACTTATAGAAACTGCCTACAGACCGGTCGGTACCCAACAAAATAGTTTCACAGAATTAACGCCATATTAAAACAGGAAATACTTGACGCACCGGCATTTATTTCCTATGTGTCCAAAACGTAGGAAAATGTCACAGTCCAGGAACTTGCACATAATAATGAAATATCTTAAAGAAAAAGCCAAAATGAACAAAATACAAACATGAATGAAAGAGCAAGATTTGAGGGTTTCCTTGGTGACTGTCAAAAGCAGTACAGAACACACTGCTTGGCCTCCCAAATAGAATGGCTCTGTGCTGTGGAACGTGATTGGCAACATTCTTGGGGGATCTTGTTGGACAACACTGTCTTGTAAGAAGCAGGTATGCCGTGTTTGAAACTTCTAATTCAATTCTGAAAGCTGGCACATGACAAGGACATGCCGCCGCAACCATAAAGTTCGCACTTCTGTACGTGGGGCAAAGCTTGAATTGAAAGGATGCTTTGCAGCTCACAAACTATTTGATGGTCCTTTTCCTAGTTTTGAGACTGTACATGATGTCGTTGTAACCTTGGTCAACGGGCAGTTTTAAATCATTTCAGCAACGACCCGGTTTTATAGTTTGGTGCTGTTTGTTTTTTAAAAAACAGCCTTCATTGTCATTCGGAGATACAATTGAAAAGACGAGCGAATTGGGATTTTGAGGAATGTTGTAATACCGTAGGGACAGACTTTCAGTGCATAAAGGCACATCTTGAACAATGATGACAAAGAGCCCTACCTTCCAATACGTGATATCTGCTTGAGGTTATATAGTTCTTGATGTGATATTGAAGAGCACTCACTATCACCAAGACTTTCGTGCTATACACAGAGTGCTGGGAAGCATTAGCACCCTGGTTCTTGCCAGGAACCATATGATTTCAATTCCATGCATAAAGTTGTTTCCTGAAAATATCCGAGGGCATTTTGAGACATTCGACTGGGGTATCAAAAAAGGCTATAATAAAGTTCTCCGCCTTAAATGCCCATCAAAAAAACTCAAGCTCTTAGAGGACTCTGGTTGGACTGCCTAGCTACTACTCAGGATGTTCACAACTCCTGAAAGCTATTTTAGACCTTGCCACCTGAAATATTCCAATTGGGTAAGAGAGAATGCTGACGTAGGCTGCCAGGAAATTACTTATTCGCCGATGAGTGAACTGCACAGGTGGTCGCCACTCGCCAAAGGATTTTTTGCTTGGACTTTGTGTGCCTTGTCATGGAACAGGTATCCAGGACTAGGACCACCAGAGAATTCTAATTCTTCAGGGTTTTGAATTTAGGCAATTGTATTTGAAGTAGACTCTGACAGACGAATTAGACCTGAAAATTTTAAATTCCAATCACATTCTTGGTTTGCATGACAAGTCATAAAAAACACCCCCCCCCCTCGTGGACGTCCACACAAAAAGTACTCATTGTTTGTAACAGTCCCCTTTTGCCAAAACTTTTATTAGTTTTTTTAACAGATCTGTACACATTAGGGCGATTTTTAAGTTGAAGAAAAAAACCTAATAAGCATAAAAAATCAAAGCTGTAATCTGAGGTCAAATTTCACAATGATAACACGTTGTGGACGGTACGTTGCAGAAGTTTCAATTTGATATAACATCCTCAGGACCGCGAACGACATGTGTCATCATTTCTGAATAATGAACACAGATCTTAAAAGACAAAATCAAAGAAGTATTACCAACTTTCAAATTTGCAATCTCTGTTTTAAATACATCAAAAAAGTAGTACAAGGTGCCTTGATAATGCCATTTTGGAATGTTACGGCCACAGCATGTCACTTTTTGTAATTATCCAACAAAATTAAGTTGTGAATTGAATTATGCCTATTTGTTCATGAAACTACATAGTATTTACATTTGATAGAAACAAAAATCAAGTTATTGGTTGATTTTATTTTTACACAATTCAAAAATTGTGGACATAAGTACGGGAAAAAAACAACTGTCACTTTATTTTGTATTGCACGCCATGTGCGTGGAACCTTGATACCAATTGTAAAATTAAACATCAAATGACTCCCGATGACCTTTTAATGACCTTCATAATTCCCCCAAAATGCTAAGATACCATACTAAAATAGATTTAAGACAACTCTTTATGGTCCGGCTTTAATTGAACACACAGATAGGTTTCTGAGGGAATTTCCATTTTGACATAATAAGCCAATATGCAAAACAGGGGGCGGGGGGGGCATATGACGTCATTAATGAGGTCCGATTTTTGGGCACCCTTCTAAGTTTGCGTTGTGCACCCCAAGGAATGTCGTGCCAAGTTCAATGGCTTTGTGTCCGAAGTGCACCGATGACTTAGGTTATTCTACTACAACTATTTGGAAATGGGCGGGACAGGCTAACGTGCAGCCTTTCGGGACGGAAACATACATATTCCTAGTCAGAGGGGACACCCCTTTAAAGTGGATATATGGGGAAATTAATCACCAACCGGGTGCAACAAACCAAAATCTGAGCTTGATGCAGCTCATGGATATTATATTATTAGTAAACCAAAGCATAAAAATAATCCTTTCTTGATAAACGCCACTTAGCCACTTACAGGGAGGGGTCTTTACTACAACAAGTCCAATCAACAGTGCAAAAAAACGGCCTTGGTGAAAAATAGGGTGCGCAATTTGTTTACCTTTTCAAGAAGATCGCGATCGTGGCTTTACGCAATTTAACCTCCTAGACCGCTTTACCACATCTGAACCCACACTTTTGGTGAATTAACTAACAATAATACAATTCTTACCAAAGCATTCTGTTTTCAACCCTGATCCACTGATTTTACATTTCATGCAATTGAGAACAAAGATATTTTAAATTATTTTAAAGGTTGAAAAGAGAGCTTTCAAATAACAGGTGTCTTAAAAAATGTGAAAATCCTGATTTCGGCACGGGTTTAAAGGTTTCTATCAAAACTTTACCCATCTGAAAGATTAAAGCTGAGAATTGTTTCTTTGGTACAAAAATTGTGAAATTGCTATTTCCTATAGGAGCAAATAGGAAATTAAGCGTATGTATCTATTGAAATATGAGCCTACAGATCCCCTTTTTGTTTGTCATTTAAAGTTATTTCTGTAGCCAAACAAAAAGGTAGGGAATCTATTGAGTGTCTAATCTACTTCATATCAGTCTAGCAAAAAAACGGAAAATTGTTTCTTCTAAATAAGAACGTGTGACTAGTGCAACACCAACAACTATTGGGTGTTCATGCATAAAAGCATTAGAACGGAGCGAGGCGCCACTTACGGTGTGTGAAATACTCCACGTTATTTACAGGCGTACGGGAGCTGCAAGAGCTGCCAAGAAGTCTTAAATTGTGACGTCGCCATATATGTAATCAGGAAATCTTGATAAAAAATTTTAATGTCTATGTTCATTTTCAGCAAAAATAAAATTCCTCAAATTGCTCTCCAAAGGTACTAAGACCTGGAAGACAAAGGCACATTTTACACAAAAAACTCCGTATCATCAAATTTTACGTAAAGTGCTGGCAAGACAGTAATGTTGCCAGGTATTTTACCGTAAATGTGACGTTTTACCGTATATTCGTTAACCGTTTTCACCGTTTCACCGTATAATTAAGTTCAAACGTAAAATTTGCATGTAAATTAACCCTAATTATTTTAAGGGTCACCGTAAAAATACGGTGGATTTTGTACAGTGGTGCATCTTGTTTTCCCAGTCATGATTCTGCCTTCCTGTTTTAAACCCATATACATCAATTTTAGACACCAAATATTTTAAGGGAAATTCAACCCATATTGTGACAAGAGATTAGAAAGGAGAAAGACAATACAGTATGCCTCACATGGGAAACCCTGAATCCCGGTGAAGAAGTAATATGACCGGGTATCATAGTCCGGGAAAAATGGTGAACAATAGGGCGACCGATTCAGTGATCTATTTACGCATCATCTAGTTTCACGCTTTAGTCCGGTATAGTCCCGGATCGTGGCTCCGCCAGACTATATCTGCTTTCACACCACGGACCTGAATCGTCAGCCTGCCGAGAATCTGTGTATATGTACACATAGAGACATCGGGAGTCTTGCAATCTTCATGGATCAGAGTGCCTATGCTCTACATAATCTGGTAATTAAAGGTCCCGGAAATGAGATGATAACCTATAGTCCAAATCTTACGGGGACATTCCATTCCAAATAAAAGGGCCAACAAAAAAGAATACATACCAGTGACATCATTAGTGACATATTCATTTTCAGTCAGTGCCATGAATTTAGATTCACACCAGTCACTTTGAATTTCATTACTCTCTGAAAATCAATTAGTCACTAATGATGTCATCACCAACCTAAATATGACTGCGTTCTTGCCCATCCTTGTAGCCTTGACACAAACAACATCAATATATATTTGCATTTCATGGGACCTGTTATAAAGCAACTTATCCAGGCAATCAGATTCGAGTGGCAGAAGATAAAAGCATGTACGTATCAGGAGCCGAACTGCTGGGTAGACAGGAATGGCTCGAGACGTTACGTGTAGACCACGAGTTGAGAACCAGCCCTGGCCCCGTGCATGCACCCCCCGATCCTCCGCGAGTGATATCACTTTGTTCAGAAAAACCCGTCTTCTGAACGATATTTTAACCGTTGGGATGGACTCCAGTTTCCCGCCATTTTCAAAGATGGCTGCCACCCCAACTTACTTTTGCCTATATCTTGGTCCATGAGACTCGTAGAGGCAAAATTTTGTGTCTACACCCATATTTTAGGGTCAAGGAATTCAATGAGCCATTGCATAACAGATGCTGGACGGATTCAGTTGTGGCAGCCATCTTTAAATTTCAAAAAAAAAAATGGCCGCCAAGAAAAGGATTCTATTACATATACCTTCGCCTCTGAGAGGGGTAGAAGCATGAATTCTGGTGTCTGTACCATGTTTACAAGGCAAGCAATCCAAAAAGATCAAGATTCAACTTTACTTGGTTCTTTGTTTGTGGCAGGCCATAGGTTGTTTGGTTCATTGTTTGAACGTATTCCTCCTTTGAAGAAGATATGAGCCACCAGTATTAGAAATAGTGTCAAAATTGGACAAAAGTTATCATTGGTACATGTGATGTGAGTTGGCGGATTTGACATATATAGAAGTGACAGTTATGACCAAACACAGTAGTGACATAGTTGGTAGTGAACAAATGTGGCGGTGACAGAGTTGGCGCGTCATTGTAATGACATGGTTGGTGGTGACACATGCATTTAGCAATGTTCCTTGAAAGCCATCTATAAACGTAAAGTTGCAAATATAGTGCACACTTATTCAGTCCGTAAGTACGTGAGATTTAAGGGTTGGCATTATGATTTGGTTTCTAAGGAGTACGCGCAAGCCGACTTAATAAAATCGGAGATGAGCAAGCCGTGCATTCGTTTGCGATTTTAGCGTCGCAAAAATTCATGAGCGATTTGTCCACTTCTGCATTTACGCACCTTGTAAAAGCGTTTGCACAAAAAAAAAAAAAAAACAATTCGGTAGAACTTTGTGTCTAGGACTAGTCTAAGAACGGCCTGATTAATTACGCGTCTCACCTTTCCGCACCCATTTTTTGTTTGCTGGTGAACATATCGGCGTAAAATATCGCGAGACGCATCGTCTCTAGTGGAAGGGACGGAAATTCCCTTACAAAAGGTCCTTTTTTAGACGATTTCAGAAAACTAATACGTGAACCATTTTTTTATTTCGGTAGTTTAAGTATGCAACTTAGACCTAAACCTATGTGAAAATCAGAAAAACGTACGGCCCTTTGTTATCTTTTTGGAGCCTTTAGTATCGGTAAATTCACATTTTCCCATAGAGTTCGTGTTAAATATGTAAAATTTTGAGAAAAATCACTTTTGAAAGTCTTTTTTCTCAAAACGAATTATGGTAAAGCCTATTTTTTATTTCAGATTTGTTATCAGCACTAAATGAATGTACTAATATCAAATTTTAAAGAAATTCGACGGCCAATTTAAATCATGATGCCAAAACCTTAAGGACATGTGGCTGAGTTGTCATAAGTGTTATAATTTAAAGTGACATAGTTGATGGTTTCAATCGGCAGTGATATAGCGGATGGGTCATAATGGCAGGTCGTATGGCAGTGACATAGCTGATAGTGTCAGCGTTGCAGTGTCACAATTGGAAGTGGACATAGTGATGGGTTGTCATAATTCAATTGTCTATTATAATTGGAAATGTATTTTGGTGGTGACATAGTGGCTCATGCATAATCAGAATTATCGCGTCTTTTTTCCTGATGAACCGGTGGAGAGTCTGTTCGTCTGAATCGTCGTCATCCGAATCACTTGTACCAAGTCTCTCTTCTTCATCTGCAGAGCTTCAAAAGGAATCGTGGCATTCAAACATAGTGGTTGAAGTGCCAAGAGGTAGTGTTCCATCCATGTCAAATACTGGAGAGGGGAAGTCTATTATACAATGGGAGTATCTGCCCGACTCTATAGGCCTTATTGTTTGTTGGAATGCTGCACGACGTGGTGGTAACGTGGCAAGTTGAAACCCAGGTGTGGCCGAGGTGAAATATACCGTCATCACAACATTTCTCCGTGATGGGAGTGTACCTGAGGCTGTCAACGCTCTTGAATATCGGTCGACCATAGATTGCACAATTGGAAATTCTTCCCAACCAGCAAACAATTCCTCAGTGGACCCCCCCCCCCCCCCCAATGCACAACTAGGTCTGCTAGGCTGGTTGGAACTTTGGAAGCTTTTGCATCACTTTGATAGGTTTTTTCACCTTCACTGTCAACTTGAAGGCACTAGTTGTATTACTATGTGTGAAGGCATGTAGGGCAAACAGCCCAAACTTGATCCTGAGTAAGACCATTTCTTTTAGATTGATGAGTCTCCTGTTTCCTGTTCCAGTGGCAAACAGTATGGTGATGGTGAAAGAGAATAAAACGTGTAGGAGTATGAAACTGTCTGGCTTACATCCAAGGTTCAAGAGTGTTGACAGCTTCAGGTACACTCTATCAGGAGAAATGTTTGTGTGACGGTATATGGCACCTCGGCTGCAATGTTCATCTTGCCATGTACCACCATGCGTGCACATTAAACACATACCGCCATCATAGAGGAACTATCAGGTTGCTATAGAGAGGGCAGATACTCCCGTGTAGACATTCCATCTCCAACTGATGGAAATGGATGGACAATACTCTGGGCACTTAGAACCAGGGCCCGTACGACAGGATTTAGTGGGGGGGGGGGGGGTGCGGGACTGGTTTAAAAGTGGACCCTAACCCCCCTAAAATGGTCCTTTTTTGGACTTTTTGAACATCTCATCACCAAAGGGGACCTTTTTTGTCAACTTTTCTCCAAAGCCAGGGAAGAGCTGGGTGAAACGACAGATAGATTCAACACCAAGGACAGCTAATGTATACCTGTAGTGGGGCACTAAACAAACGACTCAATCGGTCAGTAACAGAACCCTGTGGGAACGCCGCATCTAAGCCATGTGATGACGAAGCACTCTGACGAAATAGATTGGGTGGAACCTATTGGTAGAAGAGAACCAATTAATGCTTTTGCGGGATTTCAAGCTCTAGATAAATAAGGGTCTAAATCGGTAGGAGTTAGACTATATTTTAACATTGGTATTTCTCGTTCTTGTAATGCTAGAAAAATATTTCTTTGAGTAAGTAAACATAACATTCGTAATCAAACGTATCAATGATAAACAAGCATAAAAGGAAAATGCATCATCTAAACTTGTATACGAGTACATATAGTTCTCAGGGGAATAAAAGGATGATTAATCGTTTATATTCTTTTCCCCAGGAGGGGGACGGCGCACACATACACAAAAATCGTACCGTTATTAGACATCGCACTGTCTACCAAGCCCAAAACCATTTTGGTTTTAAGACAGAATTATAAGTAATGACACATGCCAATGCATGATTTTTTATTAAGGTTTTATTATTTTTTCGGCTTTAGTTGCATGTATTTGAGTATATTTCATACAGTATCAATTACTAATTATTTTGAACAATATTGTTTATGCATCTATTCAATCTAAATATATTTATAATGTGAATAATATGCATGCTGTTATATACGAAGAAAAAACAATTAAGGTTGGCATTAAATGACAAAACCCAGGAACACTGCGCTTGAGAATCATATGATCATCTGTGAACCCGGTGTCACGACGCGAGCCAGTCTAGCTTTTAGAGTCGTCGACTTAGTTGTTTTGAGTTTCAGTTCTAGGCACATAAGTTTTGAAATTAGGAGTCCTAATTAGACACTAAGTTTGGATTTGGAGGTGTCCTAGGGAATATCGGTAATAACACGTGTCCTCTGGACTACAGGTATACAAGGAAGAGTCATAGTAGGGACATTTGAATAGGGGACTCGGAATTTGGTTAACAGTACAAAAATTCAGAGTCCCTAATTGTGATTGTCCGGGAAGTGTGGTACTAGTTTTGAGGTTCCCATGCAGTTGAATTCCAAAGTCCTAGGACCATAGTTTTGAAAATTAGGGGTCCTATGGATATAGTTTGATTCTCATTGTCCTGGGGACTATCGGTTATGACACGCAATGTCCAATGGACTACATGTAACAAAAAGAAGAGTCCTAGGAACATTTGAAAAATGTGGACTCTGAAGTTATACATTACACAAGTCTCAGTGTCCCTAAATTTGGAGGGTCGGGGACAGCTGTGTGCTAATGGGGGTTGCCCATGCAGCTGCGTTTGAATGCAAGCATCCCGCACAACTGTAATGTCTGCTTGAAAAAGGCACCACCATTAATTCCCTGAAGTATTGTCTTTAAAGGGGCCATTTGAAATTGTTTGTGATGCTATCATAATGACATTCAGCAGTCATGGCGCACACTTACAGCAATAATAATAAACAAATTTATATAGCGCAAAAATACCAAGGTTTCTAATGGTACAGATGCACATAGTTTTTAAGGGTGCGTCAAAATAGGCTATTCCAGGAATTATCCTCCCTCATGACCAATGTCAAAATCGAAATAACTATGGGAATTCCCAGGCTGTTTTTGACAAAATCAGTATGAGAATTGGTAGGAATTCCCCATGGTATTTGTTCATATTGTCATCTTTGAGTGTTGTGACCAACTAGACGAAAGGGAAAATACTCCTAATTAGTGTTAGTATTCTTTGGGAAATGAGAATATTTTTAGTGGTCAGTTAAAGTCATGGGAATTTAAACAAAGTCATCTTGGGTAGCTATGTCTTTACGATTTTCATTGGGGAAATTCTCACGTTCTTTTGAATTTCATGATGGGAATTCCCATGAATGAGAGGTTTGTGGTAATTTCTGGAATAGCCTAATAGAATGCTTCTGTTCCAAACGGTGAAATTTGGTTTTCAAAGTATGGTTCTGTCATGGCCATGGTTCAGTGTAGTCACTTTTATTCTCTTTTATCTCTGCAGTTGTTTATTTTTCAGTATTCCCAGTTATAAAAAAGAATATCGTCGGGTATATAACATAGCGACGGATGTGTATTTCTATCATTTAAAAAAAAATATTTTGAAAAGTAATGCACATCAACCTTTACAAGGCTTACTAGTTTCAAAGCTTTTTTAAAGTACATTAAATTTGGCCATTTTGATGGATGTTGGGAATAGAATTTGTTGTTTAGACGGATGTGCAAGTATTTATTTGATCTATTTTTATCTTATTACGCGACATTACATTAATACAAGATAATATGTATTATTTCCGAGTGAACTTCATTTTCAATTACTTATATGAACCTTGTATTGATGCGTACTCTGTAAAGTTTGTACAAAATGAAAGCCTCATTTTTATTTAGATTCCAATTTGTTTGTTGGAAAGACAGTTTAATTAATGAAGCATTTAGGAAACTAAAATATAGACAATTGTAATGTTTTTAATAATTGGTCCAGGTAGCCAGTTGGACGATCATTAGGACAAGTGTTAGTCAATCGCCATTTGGAACTAGTTGTCCGTTGGGCTTCCAATTGCAATTTGGTCCTAAAACCCTTGGTACAAATAGCCGTTTTTCCCCACACGTCCATTTTGTCACATGGTCCATTACCTGTTAGTCGAATTGCTAACGTTTACATCGAATGGCAGTTGGAACAACTAGCACAGGAAGTATGTACTAGATGAATAGGGAATACAGCTTACCTCGAGGGCATTCAACTCGTTAGCAAGTGTAAAGCCCACCTGGATCGTATCCCCATAGCAAATTATCAGGAAATATAGCTTCAACTGTGATACTGTTTCGAATCAACATGGCAGAAGAAACTGCATAAGCTCACTACAAGAGCCATTGAATCCATTATAGCACAGAACTTTTTACTGGTGGTAGGAGGAGATGGCAAAGCAAGGATAGGACTGAAAGATGCCAAGTTCGTCGCCGAGATCAAGGAAGGAAGAACGAGAAAATGTGAAAAAAATAAATGTGATTTTTGCAGGTAAACACAGCTCATCATGCAAGAACATACTTCCACAAGAAAATGGGAACGCTATGAGCCCGGTAGGCAAGTATCGATGGACTACACATTAAAAACCAAGTTAGTCGTCTCGGGTAAAACAAAATGGCGCTAGAAAGACTCGACAGATGGCGTCTCCTCAGCGATAGGAATGACCTCCAAGAGAAGTCCATAATGAGAGGTACGCAACCTCCACCTATAGAGGGATAATGTATCTGCGACAGACAACTGAGGGAAAATGTGATTCCTTAGGGAGACAAGAAGAGAACACGTCATTCAATGACGCGTATCAACAAAGTACAGTTGAAGAGAAACAGACACACGTATTATTTACCTCGTTATCGAGACCACCTTGGGGGGACGAGGTCACAACCCCCCCTGGAGTTCCTTAAAAACATGCAATACTTCATAAATTGGTACCACCTGGGATAGCTTACACTGTTTTCTTTCCACTTGAATCAAAATACGTAGAAACATCCATAATATGATGTCACTATGATGTCATCAATCAAAAAGATTATTACAGTAAAATATGGATATTGGATGCAACGGATAATGGATATACTTGACGATTTTGCTGACTTACCAAACAGTTATAGTCCTTTTGACAGCATTGAGCCAAAACACATGGTTGGAAATCGATATTCTTTTCTTTTTTCGATTCTACACTGTGTATAATGAATGTCAATTTTGCTGCCATGCGGACTTATGGACAACATCCCAATCCATCACTTCAGATCGTCTCTAACACATACTTCGTATCATGGGTTATGCTTGTTTTTGCACGAGAAAAGGAGGCAGGGAAATCCCAATTGGTATTATACAAATATTTGGGCGCCCCATATTTGGTAGATGTGAGATAAAATTGCTAAGAGGATAAGCTGAACGAGACATGCATCAAGGTCCCAGAGGATGAGCTCGCATAAATTCAAGGTAGAAGAGCAAAACACACGCAAAAAGAAATATGGCTAAGAACTAGAAAAACGTCAAAGAAGAAAGGCCAGCTTAAAGGAAATACCCATAAGAAAAGTAGAAAACTTGTACACCACTCTACTTGAGAATCCCGAAATGCTAATGATTAAAAAATGATCCCAACTGCATGCATATAACTCAAACAAAGAGATTTCACTCGGACCGTATGATGTTTGTTCAAGACCGTAAAGATTCTCAAGGACATGTAGCAAGAAAAGACCTGTAGAAGAAAAGACCTGTAGAAGAAACAGGACCTTGGTAGAAGAAAAGGGAGGATTGAATACGCTGAAGGAATTGAAGCTGTGCGAACAGAGATCTACACGGAATTATTTTTATTTTTGCATAACAGGGCCTATTGCCATAATTACCTTCAAGAATTTCAAGAAAGCATTTGATACTCCCATCGATGGTAAATGATGATGAAAATGCTACGGGCATATGGTAACCCAGGCCTACTTGTGAATTTTTCATTGAACAAAGGCTATAAGTGATCTCACCTGATGGAAAACTAACCGATGTGAAATTACTTATTTTTTCTTATTACGCTCCAGAGCAGAAAGCCCCAGAATTCCAGCAACACTAGTTAACCACCAGGGTGCAACTGGTCTTTGCACTGTCAAATCCTTGAATTCTGTAGAAAAATAGTATGTTTAAAATCTACCTTCTCGCTAGTTAAGTCAGTCGATAGTAACATAAACGATATTGATACCTTCCAGTAGCACATTCACTAGAATGGCAAGAGCGCCTTCAACACACGATGGCAACAACACATCATCAACATGGGAATTATACCCATGATCTGCCAAAGTGTCAAACAAACTAAGAGAAAGAAGGACCCACTAAAGAGCCACTGATTTAGGAACAGTGACAAATTAGTATCAATTAGTAAGTTTGGTCTTCCACAAGACATAGATCTTTATGTTCTTTTCGAACAGCTCACTTACATAGACATCCTCTGAAACACATGACACCGACATGAATGAAAACTGCCAATGCTGGACAAGGAGGAATACAGAAAGCTATCATTGATTTGAGAAGCCCACCGACTTGACTTAAGCAGCAAACACGTAAACCAAACTTTAAGCAGACCTCACACACAGTAGTAGGTTGGAAAAATGGCAAACTTTGGCCAGGTTGTTCTATAAAACTTTAATAGGGAAATACAGACTATACCGCTAAAGTACAAGCTAATGTCGCCAAATAACCAGATTTTCAAACTTACGGTACATGAAGTTTTAGTTATTACTATTACCGTAAAGCGCATCGAAATACCAACACGAGGATACTCAATAGTCGGTACGCTTAAAGTGGGGAAATCGAGGTGAAATTAATGAGAAATGGCCTGGATCTGTTTTATAAATGCAATAATGCCAAGTATGAAAATACATCACTTACGAAATGTACACTAGCGCATTTGAGACATTTAAAGCAGTTTTCCAGATTAGAGGAAGGAAAAAGCGGGTGATCTATACACCCAAGATATTTGAGTTCTTCGTAGTAGTATAAACCGTACTTCTTTCATCGACACTGTCTAGCGAACGCGCATTGTTGTCACATGAGTTTTTTTTATAATACACTGCCCAAACAAGTGCTATACATTAAAACTCTATTGCATTTATTGGGAGCAGCACGTTTAATACAGTTAATGATGTTATGACTTATAAATGATTCATTATTACCATGTTAAAAAAAATTATTTGAAACGCAAAGATGTTATGACAAGTGAGCAGCACTAAACATTACATTGATGACGTTCATCTTTCATTTTATTAAATAAACACCGTTATTACAAATCAACGGACTCTTTTGACATTTCACAATTTGTGCGTTTATAAGTATATAAATATTTTAGGGCATCAAACACGTTAAGCACTATTTAAAATCGATATAGTTTACTTTTCACAGTGTATGTTAAATATCAAATTTTAAAAAGAGAGTCTAATTTTTAAAAAAATTGAATAAGAACAAGTATAAAATTTAAATTTCAAAGAGAAACTTAGTTAAAAATCACTAAATAAAAAAAAAAAAAGGAAAAAAATAAAAAGACGTAATAAAAATAAAGTAGTAAATAAATTAGAAAAAAAATTAAATGTAATGAAATAATTCACTAACTCCCTGACTATTAAAATGGTGCAACCAGGACTCGAACTTACGTACAACAATCACCAAATCACATCTTACAACGTAAATACACAGATACTATTACATACCTGTAGTTTGAAGATTGCACCACTAGCCACAGCGGAATGTCGGATTCGGCATTGATTTAAGTAAAAGTACTTTTAATAAAAGCTACTTTTCGATAGATTATCTGATGCTTTGGACCCTACATAAAAGTTAGGATCTGGGACCTGCATCACAGTAACACTGGGTCCTAGGATACCAGCGCAGGTTAGGGTCCTGGGACACTACATCACAGTACCACAGGGTCATAGGACTTTGCCCTTTGACGCCCATAGCACAGGGTCCTAGGACGCTTCTGAGAGGACCGTGAATTTCGATAGTTGGTAAGGAATTGAGAGTCCCCCCCAAATGAAGAGTATGGGTCGCCACAAGTAAAGGTTAACTTTTAGTTTCAGAACTTTTCCTTTTTTTTTTGTTTTGTGTTGTTCCAGGACCACATTTCTGAACCTTTGAACCTGATTAAAGGTTTCGGATGGTCCTACGGACGCCCAGTCTCCGAAACAGAGTCTAGGACTTTAGATGTAGGACTCTTAAATTCCTCACACCGGCCTGTTGCCTGGTTGTTTCTGAACTTCGCAAGCAATGTTAATTTGTGTAATTGGGAATCCAAACACATATGCACCACCTTGTGAAGTTAGTGAATTTAATTGTGCTGACAGTGTGATCGAAATTCAGAAAGTTTTCTTGCGGCTTCGTTCAAAAAGGGATCTAAATCTTGTTCGTCGCCGTTACCGTCATTGATTATCATAAACTAGGTGTGGTCATAAACGGTTTCTTTTAGTATTTTTATTGTATAGAATATTACAAATTAGCACGAAGCAAAATAAATGACCCAAACCAATTAATAATTCTGTCTGCCTCTGAATGTCTAGTTGAAAAACAAATCTATAAGACCTAACTAAAACTCGCTTAGGTTTGTCTTCAACCCGCATGAACCTATTTTGAACCAATCACAAGATCTACATTTCAAAAGCAGAGTAAACAACCAATGGGTGTTGATGGCACCAAGATGTCATACATCCATGACGACACCATCAAACCGGGCAGTGTTGAGTCAAACGAACAACCCCGGTCCGTCCGGACGGACTTGTAACACCATAACAGCTTGCGAGTAGAACACCAGCAAAGAGGGACGAACCCCCAAATTCGTTCGAGCGTATTCAGTTTTTTATATTGTACTTGGGGCCACGGGCCCAGTGCCTATACTATGTGTGTAATAATTAGTAGGCAACATTTTGCATATTGATTTCTTTCAAAAATTGATAACCATTTCATGTTGGTGAACTTTCTCCACTTTTAACTGCAGAGTCTTCATGACAGTTTTAAACGTAAGATGGTGTTTATCTTTTTGCATAAGAAAAAGGATGATATTTTTTTGAAGGAAAATCATTCTCACGCTGATGATGAAAACTTCTGGGCTTACCAATGGTGGTGGTCATTTATCGTGGTCACAAGCTTTCGCCGTCTCAACCGCTAGGGGGTGGCGTACCTATTGTGATTAAGTCAAATCATTTTTCAGGATAGTCTAGAGAACCCTCGTAGTTAAGGCATCATGGGGGAAAGGTGTATTATTTGCGTATGCTTAGTTATTGTATGATTTCAGTTAATCTTACGTGAACCTTTTACTGCCCACAAATAATGAGACTCTGATTCTTTTTGACGTTTCCTTCTAGACCCTTGATCCAAGTACGTCCAATCTTCTTTCTTCGTGCTTCTATTGCTGGTGACATAAGGCTGCCTTTAATCCCCTACTTGACATCTATTCCAACTGATACCTGTTCCTCACCGTCGAATATCTCTTCCCTACTCTAGTAAGGCCCTTGATTTCCCTTATTGTGATGAGGTTTAATCTTATTACGCACTTTACTTATCTCTGTATATTTTACAAGACACAACACCCATTTTAAAAATTCCATGCAGTTCATTTCTCAGCCCTGGACTATTGTCTGGTGTCTAGTTTGATTCTGACGCTGATTACCCACCAGGGCCAAGGATTCTTAACAATAATCATCAGCGGGGTTAATGGATCATTCCACTGTTAAGTGCAAGATTTCACCCACTAATGTTCCCATGAAGTAACGAGTTATTGGTAAATTAAATTGTCTCTTTACTTTGAGGCTGAGGCGGAGGTTCATTTCATTCGTCAAAGAAAATTATATGGTCACAGAACGATTTTTAATTAATAGTTTATGTTCATAACGAACTGAAACCAGTTGCCGATTCTTATGTGCATCTGGGATGCTGTCAAATGCTACATTATACACGGGAATTGTATAGCCAAATTGTTGCTAGAAAGAAACGGTTTTTTGGGAACATCGGACAAAAAGGGTTCGATTCAATCCAAAATGACCCTATGGTTAGCATTTGATACTTTTCTTTGTTCTGACCCCCGTATCATTAGGAACAATCAAGAAACCGATCGGAATTACTGAACTTGAACTTGATTCTCTTCTACCATGGCGTGATAAAACTCAATTCACCACTCTTCGAACAGGACCGACAGCATGGTTTTGAGGTTGGTAGGTCTCGGATACAAATGCGGCCGAGGTTGGGAAAAAAGCTCCAAATACTTCTGTAACCTGGAAGAAAAAACTAGCATTATTTGTTGAAAAGAAGAATCATTCGGTTGCTCTAGACGTCGACGATGACTATCGATTTGATTCAGAAAACTATTCTTGACGAGCTTCATTCCACTTATTTAGGTAATTGTATTCTCTTCTCCAGATCTCATGCAGATCGATGGACTGTATTCTTCTTTTTACGGGAAGGGGAAATTTGCCATACGTCTGTCCCAGGAAAATACGCAAAACACTTTATCAATAACCCCATTACAACAGCAGAATCTCTCGTTCCTTGAACCAACCCTTCTCCATGATGAATTTGAATAACCATCCCTTGGGGGAGCCTCACCATACCCATTCAATTAAATTTATTATCAGATTCAGGCAATATCCTCTAATTGCTGGCAATGCAGGAATTTGTAACTAATTGGTAAACATCCACCCGTTATTAAGCACTCTCTGTTGGCTCTGGTTTTATTTTTTTTACGTTTTTTACTTTAAGTATAACTGATGTCTGATCACTATCTAATTTATTCATCTGGGAATTTTGGGTGCGGACAGGGTGACTTGAAACACTCTGATGACACAGCCGGTTGACTATCTCAAGACCCTATTCTTGGAGAACAACAACCAACTATCACCCCATACGCAACAATTTCTAAACCGTTCTTTTTTACCTAGAGTCGGAAGAGTGCTTGTCTGGCAGCTCTCCCTTTTTTTGCTAGGGATCTTCAACCTTTGTACAAACAACATTTTTGAAGTACTAGTTATTGAATACGATTATCTCCTGAAGGATAGACGCAAGAATAACTATATTATGAAGGCCATTAATGGGATTGGTTTTATAATCCAAAGAAAAAATGTTGATAATATTTTTGATTAAAATTGTCACGCATCTGCTTCAAGAAGTTTAAAGTTCACAAACAAACTTATACTATTCTTAAAGGTCAGGACATCCCTTAATGAATTACTGAAAATTATTTTGCAGGCTATTGGGATGGTGATGGGGACGCAGATTTGGACCTCTGTTAATTGGTAATAATTTTAGTAATACTATTGAAACCCAAATGAGGTCTTCGATGTGACAAAAATATTTCATAGAGCAATTTGTACAAATAAATTTCTGCAAAAATTGACAAATTGAGAGTCGCCAAAGTGCTCGTTGTAGCAGGGTGCCCTGAATCTCTATTAAACATGTTATGTTTGGCTTGGGGATTTGTTTAGTATGACATGTGTCTGTGCGTTTTGTGGTTTTACTATAATATAACTCAAGAACAGACGATGGGAAAACGCGTTTGCTACATTTTACTGGATCATATTTGATACAAACTGATTGAAGAAACACTTATAAATGAAACATTGAGTAAAGAATATTGGCTCGAAGCGAGATTCGATTCTGGATTGCGAAGACAAATACCCAGTGCTCTACCAAACTGAGTATTCAGCCCTTAGTTGGGGTTTATCCCTAGTAGCCAACATCTTACTCTAAAAGAAGCAAACAGAATAAAAGATATGTATCTATACAAAAATTTATGGGGCATTGGATATTGTTTAGTTATGTCATGACATGTGTCTGGTCTTGTTGTGTGTGATGTGTGTTTGATATCTTTGTGTTTGTTTTGACAGTTTTGTGGTTGTTTTTGCCTGTCTTGTGTGGTATGTGATCTGTGCCTTCTGGTTTAAAAAAAAAAAACCTCCTGTGAAGGGAGATTCTCATTGTCATGATTGTATTATTGAATAGAGGAAAAAAATTGTAAGAAAAGTTTTTTTTCGAAACCATCAAGATTGGTGCTAGGTCATAATTAATTTGTCAAGTAAACAGGCTTGGCGGAAACGGTTGAGAGGGCCGATCCTTGAGGGGCGTATGCTCGTGGCCGCGTGGGACCTATTACGCAACACAAAGACCATACGGGACGTGCAGCACCCATAGGTTTATTCAGACTTCTGGTATATGATATGAAATGACTCCTTTTCATGCCATTTTGGGTAAGCAAGGACGTACGTTTTTTTTCCAAATTGTTGTTTCTACAATTATTTTGGAAATTAGTTAATTAATTGTGTCATTTGTATTGATTTCATATATAATTGGCGACGAATGGACTTTAAAAGTACAAATAAATGATAATTTTTATTTGATTATATTTCAAATAAAACAGGAGGTTAAATTACTTTGCTCATATATGAATTAAATTTGACATTTCTTTTAATAAAGAAATTATATCTTAAATTGATCCTTTTAGATGGAATTGCTTGAAATCAGTTAAAAAATCAGGGATTGTGATTTTAGGAACACCTGATAGTAAAATCTTATCGTTGAACACTTTAATCTGAAGCAAAAATTTTTTTCTACAAAGTTTTGGAAATATAACAAATTTGTGTTGAATTTGCCCAAAAATCCGTATCTAGTATAGCTATGGCATTTTTTTTGGGGGGGGGGGGGGTGGGGGGTGGCAAAAATTGGTATAGATAATTGTTCCTACTTTCATTAATTCGGAGGCACCAGTCCATCACAAAACCAAACTAGAGACCGATTATTTGGAATGTATCGACGTGAACTTTAAAAAAATCTGTTTTCTTCCTCCGTTAAAAGCCGCACACAAGTAAGTTGTCAGTATCAAGCGTCCCGTTACCTTAATTGTCTTTTATTTAATTTTTTGGTTAATTGTGCATATTAGTTTTTTCTCAAAAGTAGATTCACTTATTTTGCTTCAACTAACTTCATGTTTTTGCACGATAATACAAAACTAGCCGGTAACTTAAAGGTCCGAACCTAGGACAAACTATATTTTTTAAATCATTATAATGCGACCAATTACCCCTGTACAATTTTATACCTTATTTTACAAAGTTCTACACATTTCTCAGCGGTTGACCCAAAAATTCTGATTCATCACCCTTCAAACTATGAAAAACATCTTCAACCTTCTTCACCAAACTTCGACCGAATAGGATTCTCACTATAGATGGTATATCTATTTTTTTTAAAGGTATAACTAACAATCGGGCTGTGGATTAGGAAACTCCTCTAGCAGATGAAATCAAAACTCAAATCAAATCTTACACACCGTTCATCCAAGCTCGAAATCAGATGTGGTTTTATGTAACATGAATCATTTTCAGCCAGTAGCAGTGGTTCAAACAATTTGTATACAGCTCTTATCTTTATTTATTTCTATAATGGGAATAATATGCAAGCTTTCTATTTTTTATTGAAAGCTATAAGTTATTTAAGTACCCACACCCGGCGACAAACACAGAATCCACTGCTCTTTCTCGGATATGAATTATTTTGATATGTTTCGTATAACATAACACTGTGTCTCTTGTCGTTGATTTTTGTTTACATGAGAGTGGAGTTGTTAGAACCTTAGTCGAGTTAACATGGATTAGTGTCAATCGCAATTGAAATTAACACTTAGGGTCGCTTATATTTTTAAAAAGAGGGGTTGAATCCCTGCCGTCACCACACCCCCATCACTTCAATAATCATAGCGCCTGAGAATGCTCCCCTAGCGTTTAATTGTATGACATTACGATTTTACGCGAATTTAACATGTAAAATACATGTTTTTTGACTTACAAAAAGATGACCAAGCGAATTTATAAGTTGTTTTGGCTTTGAATGCCTCTAGGTGAAAGCAAATCCATCATAATGAAAAAAAACGTATCAATGAAGCTAGAACATCCCAATCATTTACACTTGCCGTCGCAAGTAACACGATTCTTTTGAGTTGATGGAAAGCTGCACCGGAAATCTAAAAGTTTCACAATCTTGAGGCATATAACGTAACAGCTGTTCAGTCAGATAAAAAAAATCGCTCCAAGAATTGTTGTTGCTGTTCTTTTGTATTTATACGAGCATTTGTTACGCTTTAAGTTGATGGTTTTTGTTTGGTTTGTTTGTTTGTTTTTTGTTTTGTTTTTGTTGTTGTGTGTGTGTTTGTGTGTTTGTTTGTTTTTGGCTTGTTCCAATATTATATGGAATTTGCTTTTAGATCATCTTAACTTTTATCTTAATACTTTTCATTTTTTACTGCCCTATGTCTGTATCTCTAATATTTAATTTTGATGAATTCATATTCTATATAGGTATTGTGTTTAATGTATGTAGTAGCACGTCTGGGTGATTGTCATGTAAAATTAATTTTTGCGTGTAAATTTTCGATTGATTATTATTAGGGGCTATATTTGAATGGCTAAATTGATTTCTTTGTTTTATTCGCTGGCGTCTTGAAAGACAAACAACACAACAACATACCACAAATAATCAATACACCAATAAAATCATCGCTGGTCTTTTCCATTGTAAAATTTTCACTTATACTTGGCACTATATTTGCATTATTGTATTCACCGCTTGGTGTGAGAAAATAAAATTTGATTGTCAGAATGCCATTCGATCTTCAACGCAAGAGCGGACCACTGAATTTATTCCCATTCAAATAGCGCTAATCTTTGTATTTACTTAAAATGTAATCACGAATTCAAGTAGAAACCAATTAATAAGCACCAATTTCACCATAGTTGAATGAAAAATAAAATAATGAAGAGTGTTGTTTTTGTTTTGCTAAAAATCTTACTTTTTTTGTTTTTTTTTTTTTTTTTCTTTTTTTTGTGTTGTTTCTATAATAGAATCAAGAGCATTACCAAGGAAGCCCATACGTAAGTGTTGGGTTTGTTTTTTAATTGAATATTTTGGAAATCCGATCATTGTATTATTGCTGTTGACCTATGTACTAAAGATTCAATTTTAGTCATAAAATTAAAGGAATTTTGTTTTACATTTTGAACTGCGAATCCTCGCCTTTTTTGTTGTATTTTATGTGGTACATGTACCTTCGAACGATAACTATCTTGTGTTATTGGGTGCAGGACCTGCTGGTCTACAAATGGGTTATTTTCTACAACGAGCTGGAAGAGATACGTTATTTTTTGAGAGGGCTAATATTTCTGGTTCCTTTTTCCTACGCTACCCTCGACATCGTAAACTGGATTATATCAACAACCCCGCTAATACAGGACAGACAAATAATGAGTTTCAACTTGAAAGAATGATTGGAACTCTCTAATTAGTGATGATGAGAGGTCTCCACAAGGAGGTAAGATACATGGAATTCAATTTCACCTAATCTACATCTAAGGTAGTAATAATAATAATAAATTAATTCGTCGCTTTATCTTTTTTCGTGGTGATGATGATTTGTTTTTCCTCTTCCCGCCCTTTGTAAATTTTGATTTATCATTATCCATTTTATTTATATATCCATTCTTTATCAAACTAATATACAAGCATTTGTTACATTTCTTTTCGGCATAGGCATTATTCCAAAGAGTTTTTCCCCCATGCTGACGATTACATTCGCTACCTAAAATGACTATGTGCTAAATTAAAATCTTATAGCCAATACCACACTCAACTGTCATTCATATCCACCTGTTTTTGATACTCCCTAACAAGAGCCTGTAGATCACTTCAAGATGGAAGATCAATTGGTGTTACCTATATTTGCAGTTAAGACTCATCCCATTATTAGAGAATAAAGGTATTGTTTTAATCTCTGCTGTGTAGCTATCGTGTCACACAGGGGACAGCAATATTTTAAGTAGAACAACGAAGCGCAGCGAGTTGTTTTACGATAATAGTGCTGTCGCTCGTGTATATGACACGATAGATACCCTGCAGATGCTATACAATACCTTTATTCTCATTCTTTAATACTTTTTTCGAAAATAAAATTTATTACTAAAATTTGTTATGGTATTTTATCCAATGAACTACCCAAGTATTTTAAATCGGTCTGTCCGTTGTTACCATTCGCCCTTCGTTTGTCGACAGTGCGTCTGCGTAATCACGTTGCGCTATGCGCTGTGCCGTGTGATATCGTCTCATATCACTACGGCTAAGAACCAATGAAATTGCATTAAATAATCTCAAGAATTTAAGAATTCTTGATTGCAATTCTTGCAATTCTTTTTTCAATTCTACAATTTCTAGGCAGAACTAGGAAAAATCTAATTTATGCTAGACCAGACATTATATGACACCACAGTCTTTATCTACATTTCATCTGGCATACTTTTGGACACAGATTTTGTTACTCCATGTAATTTCAGCACGAAATAATCAAGTAAGTCGTATACACAGATAGAAGTTTTAAAGAGTTTATAGGATTTATCCGAAGAGGTGATTGATTTCTTGAGTATTATTAAAATTAAAAGTATGTCTGCTTTTTCTGTTCAGATTTGTCATTGTAAGACAGGTAGTTCTAATCCTAAGCCAGCGACCATTCCTGAAAGGTGTGGAACAAACGGAGAGCTATGAAGATGTCTGTACGGTCGTATCCACAGATTCTGATTTTTCAAGGGCGACTGTTGTGACTCATCCTTATAGGTGTCGGTTTAATTCGGCTCTCTGAGACGGCTAGAGTTGCTCTTATTTTTTTTCTTATTCTGGTTTTTGCCCACAAATTATATCCACATGACCTTAGAAGAACAGGGTTCGTTTTGCTGGTCCAACGCATTATGTAGGCGATCTAAGGTATGAAAAGATTTTGGTTGTTCCTAGTACTCATTTAAAAATGGGAAGTTTCCGTAACCTGACCCATCTGACACACTCATTTTTGAACGACCGTAATGTGATCAATTGAATTCTGGTAGTGAGGGTCCCAAATAGTAAACAGTATTCTAATTGAGGGCGAACTAAGGTCTTGTAAGCAATAGCTTTAAAGTTCTGCACAGTGATGAAAATTTCTGCTTCTGCGAAGCAATCCAACATCTTATTTGTCTGTGGTAGTGGTTTTATTGATATGATCTGACAGTTCAGTTTATTGTTAAGGTGGAATCCCCAAGGTAGTGTGGCTATCATTGATTGCAAGTTACGTACCACCCATATCGTAAGTGTGATTATTCAATTGGCTTTTTTATGAGTGAGGCGCATAGCGAACTTTTTTTAGAGTTAAACTTTGGCCGAGCCATCGGTCGTGCTAGGACAGTTATGTGTTTTTGATGTCTTTTTGAAGAACATTTTGTCAGCATCTGATATGATCCCTTGTACATAATACAATCCGTCCGCCCAGAAGCCTCACAGTAGTATTAATATTTCTGGGAGATCATTTATATACAAAAGGAACCTGGCAAGACTCAGACTGTTTCCTTGAGGAACCCGATGAAACCTGGCTTAATCTGAGGACCCCCCGTCACCGTCACTTGCTGGTTCGTTTGGGCCAGAAGTTTGACCTCCATTATGATGAAGTTTCTTAACAGCCTTTGATTTGGCACTGTATCAGAGGCCCTGCTGAAGTCCATTATAATACAGTCGACTTGATCCTTCGGGTCTAGGACCTCACAAGATTTCTTCGATGGTAGCGGCCAACTGGGTCTCACACGATCTCCCCTTACGGAACCTGTGCTGGTTTTTCGACTAAAACTTTGTTAGACTCCTTGCTCCAATAATTGTATGGCAATATATGTTCCAACATTTGGGCAAGCCGGAGGTCAATGATACAGGAAGGAGATAATTGGATGGGAAGACGAAAATCCCCTCCCCGCTCTTAACACATGTAACCAATCAGATCGCAGATCCTGTGTCCAGTGATTTTTGAAAAATACTCTAAGATAAGTGCATATATGCAGCACACACTTAAGGATGCGGTAGTAATGCCCGTCCTGTCGAAGTGCTTTTTGTGGTTGCAGATCTTTAGTCGCTTCTTCCAAGCCTTCAGTAGTGATGGTGATTGGTTGAAGAACAGGAACAGTACTCGCCGCGCAAGTCTGGCATGTTATGACAGTCTTCGTTGGTAAAAAGGTGATTTGGAATTGCCTGTTCAAGGCAATTTGCATTTATCCTTTGCGCTACCGCTATAAAAACCCTTATCTGTATTTAAAGTGCCCACTCCAAAGGCCTGTGACTGACCTTTGACCTTGACAAAATTTCCCAAATCGGCTTTTGTGTGTTGGATGATAGGCTACCTCCAATCACATCGGAAACATATTTTGATATTTCTATAATTCTACAATATGAGGGTCAATCTTACGACGCAGAGCTTTGAATGGCTCCCACTTCTCTTTACATTCGTCTTCTGGCTTTATTATAAAGCTTCTGTTTTCTATTTGGATAGCACGCCTTGGTCTCATTATCACCCACGGCAGATTGAAATTTGAAGAAGAAACCTTGTTTGGGATGTCCTTGTCATTGCATCTGTCCATCCATTTCTAAGATTGCCACAAATCCCTCAGCTGGCGAGTCCCCGTTCTGATCAGTAAACGATCCCACAACTTATTCATTCGAGCATCGATAAGTCCATTGACATCATCCTTATTGAATAAATAAACTAATCTCTACGCTGTGTTTTTCTCAGGTGCCAATGTGAACCGATGTCGTTGTCACTTTTCCAGCACTAACACGGACTTCTGGACATCTTTGAACCAAAGTATGAAAATGTAAGCAAATGTCTAGGATATTATCACCACGTGTGGTTCTGTAACCACCTGAGGAAGGTCCTTAATTGTTAGCAGCCAACTCCCAACTCTTTTTGCTTGTCCTGGGTACCACTCGCCCCTGGTTTAACTTATTCTCAATCCAGTCCACATCTGGGAAATTGAATTCCACGATTAACCAACATGAGGCGTGGTTCGGCAGCCTATCAGTGATTAAATCTCAAATGACCCATATAGTCACGATCAGTTTTCTGGGATCGGTAAAACGCTCCAATTATATTGGCTGACAAGTTTTGATGTGAATACTAGCTCAAATATCGTTTCACAGTCACTATTAACTAAAGTTCGGCTCAGCTTTAGCAACATACTGTTTGTGATTCAAAGTTTTACCATGCACCGAAAGACCCCTATTCTTTGGGAAAAGTGTCATCAAAGATCACTATTTTTGGTGGAAATAATTTTCTAAAAAGACATTTTTTTTTTTTTAAAGACATTTTTAAAGACATTTTTTGGATTTTTTGCAAATTTGTCACCCCGAAACAAACCCCGTAAATATCACGATTGTTTTCACGCCCATGCTAGGTAAAAAATTGGGACTAACAGTAACTTTGGGACGAATTCATACTCACTGGCTGGCGTTTTTCTGGTTCTGCCGGTTCCGCGCGGTTCAATTCAATCATTTTTGTTTACTGAATTAACTTAATCGGATTAATGGATTCAGAAGAATTGAGCGGATTCAAATGAACCACCTAGAACCGGAAACGCCCGCCGGTTAGTATTGATTTGTCCCTTAAGGAAGTGTCATCTTTAACTTGTTCGCTTGAAAAATTTTCGTGTTCCCCTTCGCTTCCTCCAAAATTTTCGCACCCCCCCAATTTTATGACATTTTGTCCATTTAAAGTGCATACCCCCCTCTCATTTCCTTTTCCCCTCACATTTTTTCGTATTCCCCCATCACCGCCACACCCTAGCATAAATAATTAACCTCTCTCTCTCTCTCCTCTCTTTATTATGCTTAGGGCAGTCAACAATGGATTGCTGGACACATACCAGTTAAAAGCTCTCGATGGTCTCTTGGAGGAGCAGGTGCGTCAGTTGACATCGGGAAGAGAGAAGATGGAAAACTGGAAATTTTAAATGTACAAACTGAAGGTTATGTTTTATGATAGGATAATACGATGCATGGGATTTGTGTTTGACTTCAGTTTATTTAAATTGTAAGTATTGTGGCCTTTCAATAAATTATAATTAATAACATATGTAAATAGTGATTAAATCTCGCTGGTACAAAGATATTTTACAGCCAGTTTTAAAAAAATATAACATTGACAAAAATCCAGAGATATAGATATACTCCAATGACTAAAATAAGCCCCATCCATTTTGTGCAAAATTCTGGTGAGTTTGTAACATCTGTGTGGAATAATGTGCACCAGCAGGTGTATGCATTGTTTCCCGCTATATTGCCAAGGTAGAAAAGCAACTTCCTGTTTTGACACTCGGCGACCATTCAACTGTGCGGCGCGCTATCCATGTGTAGAGGTCAGTGGTAAAAATGCGTACAGAACTCAGCAGCACAAGCAGAAATCTGAAGAATCACGTGAGAACATTGATCTATTCGAGGCCATTGATACAAAGGCGTATTTCCATTTGTTCGTTTTGGAAACCTCTCTCTATAACAACCTGATAGCACATGTTTTGAAGAAGAGAACGTCCAATTTTCCAAATATTTTGAGATATTTGCACAATTGCATTGCTAATTGGCTAGTAAACTATACCCGTGAATGGTAGAGCTCGAAATTCTCTATTTGTGACAAAAGACGGAATTTTGTTATTAGAATAATTAATATCGGAGATCTCCGATAATAGCTGATAATAATTCAACGGTTGCTAGAAACGTCCTTCCAATATGAAATAGCTTGGACATTGCGCCATGTACATGTCTACGCTTATCTATTTACAAAATACCATACCAAAGGTCTAGAAGTGTAGGGAGAAGAGAGCGTGTATTTTAAGGGGAAACGGTTTACACAGGGGTACAAAATTGAAAATCAATCAAATTAGTTTTATTTCTGTACCAATGATTGAGTTAAGGCTTGTCCTAACGATGAAAATGACTATCCTGATAGATCCCAAAATACGGAATAAAACATGGGTAAAATAGGTTAAAGGTTATCCTGGGGCTAATAATTAATGATGCTCCGACTGGTGTCAAAACTTTTATGTGGTTGCATGAGAGCAGAATATATATTGACTGCACTATCTCAGACTAGCAAGCATAATGTAACAAGGATCCACAGAGGCTTGAGAGGATCAACAAAATCGAAAATAAAATGGTCCCTTTGATGACCTTTAACTTGTTTATTTATATTGCACTTAAACTAAAGGTACATAGGACAACCTATACCTTATTTAACTCTGATATGAGTAGATAAATAACAACATTTATTACACCAATTGGAACATTTTAATTTTTTGCGCCTTATCGTAATCAGATACTATACAACACTCCCGGGGTACTCCCGTGGCCAGTACCAAAGGAATAAAGAGTGCCTTATTTCCCTCATATAAACCACGCAGTATTTGCTTTGTTCACCTCACTATGACTCTGGGGACGAGGTTGTAGGGAAACAGCACTTGTAATAGGTATCAGTCAATCAAATAGCATGATTAGTGCATGAATATTCATGAGGTGTAAATAATATAATTTTTACTTTCCATCTCTAAACGGCTTGCGCCTACCATATAAAGTCAATTTCATATCTCGACCATGTGTGAATAGTTTTGTTCTTGTAGGCCACGTCTTTTGGGTAAAATTTAAGGAGACAGAGTATCCATTTTGGTCAAGATCATAATTTTGAAGAAATCATAAAAAACGGCCTCGTTTCGACTTTCTTTGCACACGCGTTTTCCTTTACTTTCAAAACATCATCTGAATCTGGATTTGTACCACAAAATCTAGGAAGTATTAGTGCTAAGAAGATACCTTACCCGCCACCCTTGATTTCTTTAAAAATATTAATCCTTTGTAGTGATCTTTAATTTTCGCAATAATTTCTGTATCTTTGATCACAGTAAACCCAAAAAAAAAAAAAAAAAAAAAAAATTAGGTTTACATGTATACTGATGGTTGAATTAAGTCTTGTCCTATACGATTAAAAATGGCATTATCCTGATTTTTAGTGGTTGCATGAGAGCAGAATATATATTGACTGCACTATCTCAGACTAGCAAGCATAATGTAACAAGGATCCACAGAGGCTTGAGAGGATCAACAAAATCGAAAATAAAATCGTCCCTTTGATGACCTTTAACTTGTTTATTTATATTGCACTTAAACTAAAGGTACATAGGGCAACCTATACCTATACCTTATTTAACTCTGATATGAGTAGATAAATAACAACATTTATTACACCAATTGGAACATTTTAATTTTTTGCGCCTTATCGTAATCAGATATTATACAATACTCCCGCGGTACTCCCGTAAATAGCATGATTAGTGCATGAATATTCATGAGGTGTAAATAATAAATTTACTTTCCATCTCTAAACGGCTTGCGCCTACCATATCACAGAGCAAACTCTAAGGTCAATTTCATATCTCGACCATGTGTGAATAGTTTTGTTCTTGTAGGCCACGTCTTTTGGGTAAAATTTAAGGAGACAGAGTATCCATTTTGGTCAAGATCATAATTTTGAAGAAATCATAAAAAACGGCCTCGTTTCGACTTTCTTTGCACACGCGTATTCCTTTACTTTTAAAAAACAGAGTAACTTAATCTGATGATTTTTTTGCATCATCTGAATCTGGATTTGTACCACAAAATCTAGGAAGTATTAGTGCTAAGAAGATACCTTACCCGCCACCCTTGATTTCTTTAAAAATATTAATCCTTTGTAGTGATCTTTAATTTTCGCAATAATTTCTGTATCTTTGATCACAGTAAACCCAACAATACAAATGATAAATGGGAAGGCAAATATCCACATATCAAGGCAGACTACGAATCCGAGGATACACCAGGATTATACTTCGCTGGAACTAACACGCATTCTTTAGACTACAAGAAGTCGGCTGGTGGCTTTATTCATGGCTTTAGATATACAAGTATGAATAATAAAAACTACTAGTATTCACATAATTTATGTTCTTGTTGTTCTTTTTGTTGGTGTCGTCTGCATTGGTTGTAGAGCGAGGCCAAAACAATATTCACTCTTAATATTCAAATCCCTAACGTCCCGTAACTGTTTCAAAAATCATTGAGCGGACCCCTGCCTTGGGTTAGGGAGAAATTGCTCCTAGATCCAAAAGCAAAATACCGCTACCTCACTTTTTTGCGGTGATCGTCAGCTTTTCCTCAAGGGACGTTAGGGATATATGCTGCCATGAGAGGCTCTGGTTAAAACTATGGGCTCGAGGTGACTGCAATAGTCCTATTTTCCTGCGCCCCTCAATATTTAAAAATTCGATTGTTTAATTTCCAGATACTTTGTACAAATCAGATTTTGCTATTGAAAAAAATAGACTTGTTGTTGAAAGAAATGTTTTATTTTTTCCTCAGGTTGCCGATTATCGGTTTCCGTATTATATATATATATGGTTTCAAGTGTATTGTACTTAAACGGTACTTTCACTAAGTTTGGGTGCTGGCCAAGAAAAAATTAGTAGAGTAGTAGATTTGGTAAGGGTTGGCTTCTAAACTCAGCCGCTAGTTGACCCGTGCTTCATAGCGGGTGAACCGCTTCGCATTGTTTGGAACAATAGAAACCGGTTCCAGCTGGAAAGAACCAGGCGCAACCTGGTTGAGTTTGAAGTCCCTCCTAATGTTAGTATCTGTCAATTTTGTCATGATTTTTTTTTCTAGAAATACTAATCTTAATTATATCTGGGAAGAATTGCACCTTCAATCATAACAAATAAGTATCGCGAGTAAGAGAATCATAGAAATATATTTTGCAAGCTTCTGGAAGATTCTAAAAGTACATCTTTTTACTTTGGGCGATTTATTGTCTAAAATATTAACACATGTTTCTCTAAAAATCAAGAGAGAATTAATCTATTTATATTTTTTCACGTGCCTGAAGTTTGGATACCACAGAAGAAATTGAAGTGGTTCCTTTAAACTTATGAAATGTATGTAGTGAAATTTGATCTTTACTTAAAACCATGTTTCATATGAGTTGAATGAGTAAATCTCATTATCAAGCTATTTTCTGGAAGAGCATTGAAGTATGCAAGTGATTGAATTATCTGTAAAGTCAGTAGAATTAATGAAAATAACTAACAACATATCGATACACATGTTTTCAAACAGCCAGGACACTTCACAGGATACTGGAACAACGAAATCACGGTATTCCATGGCCGTCAGTCAAACAACCAATCACAGAACTTCTGAACCACATAACTAAGCGCGTCAACGAAGCATCAGGAATATATCAGATGTTCAGCGTCCTTGGGGACGTAGTTGTTCTTGAAAGGTAATGTACGGAGTTGAAAACGTTGCTTTTGATTAGATACAAATAGACCTGTACGTGGATTGAGGGGAATCGGGCAATCTATTTTCCTGAGGTACTTACTGGCTACAATATAGCCAGAAGAGTTCGGGTGCAAGTACGATAACCACTTTTCTTCCAACGGGCGCTGTGAAATGATGGCGGTATTGGCCATGGGATCAAAGGAAAAATTGTTCATTTTGGTTACATACTTCGGAGAAGTAAACCATTTTTCCACTATAAATAATGATAAATTTTATAATTACCATTTATTGGTTATGGCAATTGTAAAGGTTGCACATTTTCATGAAAATGAATAAAATGCCATCTCAATTTCTTTTCTGAATATCAGTGATCAAGGGACATACACTATGCTACATTGACTCAAGCAAATAATGGCATTATTGACAAGTAAATCCACCTGGTATTCAGCGGACAAAGCTTTTCAGATTCCCCTTTGTTTAGTTGGAACTGCAGAGCCTTTGTTACTGTCCATGCAGTTGAATAGATGTCAGGCGTTAATTATCTCCGCCCAGTTTAGGGTATACGTTTCACATAGAAGTCTCAAGTACGCAAATGAGGTAATGCCTTTGATCCGTCATGCACTGTATGATGTTGTGCAGTAGCGCAGGACGGAATCAATGGCAACTTTTTTGTATGCTTGGGACTTCTATATGAAACGTCTACCCAGTTTGGATTGAGCTGGCCTCGTTCGCGATAAAAATAAACTTTAAGGTTCTACTGTGAGTTCAATAATTTTGACTGTATATTTCATCATTTATTGAAAAAAGAAACTAATGTGAACAAAACTCACGGTGGATATGTTGCTTGGTAAGCTGTGACCTAACATTTTTTGTGCAGAACCAAGATCCATAACTTATTGCGAGACCTCATTTCTATTCAATTTACCACCATGTATTTAGAAAAATACAAAAGAAGGGGGTCTAGCGACCAATGCTAACAACACGGTAAATTGAAAAAAATGGGGTTACGTGGCAAGTTACTGTAAGTTAAGGTTTGTTTCTGCACAAAGATGTTAGGTCACAGTCTGCCAAACAACTTTCTTTCATGATTTTTTGTTCATCTTTGTTTCCTTTTCGGAAAAAAATGATGCAATATATGGGCTAAGTTAATTGAACGCACAGTAGAAGCCTAAGATTTATTTATTCGTGAGAGAGGACGAGTATCTTGTGCTTTGCGTCATGAAAAAAATAGCTCAATCTTAATCTTGTGATGAGCACCTGAAATCCTTTTTATCTGGAAGTACAGAGTCATTGTTATTACCCATACAGTTGAAAAGTAATTTGTAGTGCTTTATCCTCTGCATACCGAGCGGATTTACTGGATATCAACAGTTCTATTATTTGCTCGAATCAATGCTGCATGATGTATATCAACTGGTCACTGATATTTAGGAAAAGAAATTGTCATGACATTTTATTCATTTTCAATCAAATGTGCAACTTTTGCAATTGACATCCCCCAGAATATGTAAAGGTATAATTAGACAATATTAACTGCGCAGAAATCAGTTACTTCGCCGATATGCGTAACCAATGTCCTTATGCAAGCATCTTTCTCTCTTTGATCCCATGGAGTAGTAGCTTAGAGCTGCTTTATAGAGTCGTGAAGGAGACTTAGGTCCGTATGCACAAAAAGTTAGACCAGGTTTAAAGTTAGACCTGGTCTAAGTCAAAATTAGTTTTGGCCAAAATTGACATTTATTCACCTTTTCTTTATAAAGTAAATAACAAATTTCAAAGATTAGAATGCAAATTTCAAAATAAATGCAAAAAATGTCATGTCAATACAAAGGAAAATGTATTTTCTGGTGGGACAGAAATACACTTAAACCAGGTCAAACTTTAGACCTGGCCTAACTCTTTTGATGCATAAGGACCATACTGTCTAAGCATTCTTCGACAGCTTGTCCGTCTTTACTGGTTTCATTGTATATAGCCCCATTGAGCACTTTGGCTGTAGAAATCACCAATGAAGAAATGTGGTGAAATTCCCGAAATTGAATTGAGCATGATGAGGCTACCTGAAGTCTACTGATGGAGGTTTGTAGACTGATGTAGGCCCTAACGATGATAGATCTGAGCTCAATGGTGAGGACTTCTATGTTGTTGCTTCTACAACAGCGCGTTTTTACATATAGTGCATTTCCATACTGTCGGTGTGGTCTCTCGATGGTAAGGACCATTCCTGGTATGGCCGGTGTAAAGAAACTGAGTGTCCCCCATGAGAGAGTGTCCTAGCCACCATAGCACATGTACAGAATAAACCGCGACCTTGTAGACGAGGCCATTTGGGTACAGTGCTGAGACACAGGGGGGGTAGGACACGATCTGCTCGATTTGGGCATTGGGGATTTTCCAAACGGTAATTTGTGGAACTGCTTACGTTGCATTACTATGGCAGTCTCGGTCCCAGTGACATTAAAATCATCTCTTAAACCCTTGTTCAAAAGATCTTAGTAATATCATGATAAATTAAGAAAAAATTATTGACTTCAAAATCCGTCGGGGTTAGTGGATTAAACCCCGATGCAACATAGGTAACCGTTCGATATGCGTAGAGCGCCCTCCTACCGTTAAGTCTTGAAACAGACTAGCACCCGGAACGGGGGGGGGGGAAATTTTTGAAAAAACACTTTTTTGCTGTTGCTGTTAGTTGCCCAATATCCCTACCCCCCCTTCTGAGACCCACATGCATACTGCACTCAATGGAGAATACAATAGACGATGAGTGGTAGGACACTCAGTCACATGGACACTGTAGTTTATGACACCGGGCGATGCTTAGCAGTTATGTGGATTTCCTGCAGACATAGGACATCGCATTGGAGATTGTTACACATATCAGCAATGATGTTACTTTTTGCAGTAGAAAAAAACTCCACATTCAATGACGCTATAGTCAAGGCGATGACCTCTTATCATGATATGGAAATAATTGAAAACGGTGTTTGGTGGTGCAGAGATTAGCTTCACTGGCGAGCAGTTACTGGCAGGAGCGAACATGACTTCCAACTGAACTCCCCCCCCCCAAAAAAAATGTGTATAACAAAAATTTCATTATGAAGGACATCGATCTGAGCATAGTTGTTTCGCACAGTGATTTGAATGTGGACAAGCATCATGTAAATTAGGGTGCATCATGCCCCCTTTTGTAAAAAACACTTAATACTAGTCTTAAAATGTGCCAAATATAGAAATAATAAGATTCCCAAAATTTAAATTCAGTCCAAGTCGTTTTCTGGGTCCTCCGTGGTCTTAAATTTTTGTACATGTCAATAGGATGTTTAGTTGTTTTTTGACAAAACAAAAAAAATGATGATCGTCATCCGTGATTTGACCAGGAAAAACACCATACACATACGCGCGCGAGCATGCACACATATACGCACACACACGCACAATACGCACACGACACACACACACGGCCACCCAGATGACAAACACACATACAACATATAGATTAGAAACGAAATTTAATGTCTCATTTAGTGTTCATATCTTGTCTCATTTAATATTGAGATTTAAAATTCTCATAAATTAAAGAAAATGCATGGTCAAATATCTTGTTCATTATTTAATACCTCAATTTTGCAGAGAATTAATTAAGTTTTAGCATATGTGTGAACATGGAACACAGATAGGAGTGTAAAGGTGTGTTAGACCTTCTCAATTAGGTTAATGTTCATGCTCAATTCAATTTGGCGGCAATTTTCTCAAATCACTGAAAGCAGGGTATATAATAATACCACGAAGGGAGTGTATTTTTAGCTACACATTTTATGTTCACATGTATGAAATCAATATGTACAAAAATAGTACGTAGAGAAATGTAATTGATGTTTTTGGTTTAGTTTTTCATATACAATTTTGACACCAATGTTTATTCAATACAGAATTTCATGGAGAATCTGGAAATCATGGTGTCATTTTTTTAAAATGTCTTCTTGGGTGTTTTATAAGGGGTGTATTTGTTCTCACCCCATCCCAATTAAAGCCACTATCAGTGATTTCTTCAAAATATAAACAGACCGCGCCCCTATACCTCGTCCATTTTTGCACTGTTGTATTGGAAATAGTTGCAGTAAAGACTCCTATAAGTTAACACACCGTATTTGTCAAGAAATTACGATTTTTATGAATTGTTTACTAATAAAAGTCGGATTCCCGACTTTTGTTAGTAAACAGAATAGTCGTAAATAGCATCTTCAAGACGGCTTTAAAATGCTTTAGTGTCTGTTTTTTTCACAAAAAACAGTAATATAATGTATTGATTTGACCTAACACTAGCACTTTAAAGACAAAATGAGCATTTTGAATTTGGAAAAGAATGACTGATTGTGGGTTCAAAGGGACACAAAGGCATGAACAAATATTCTGACATAATGAAATGGACCCTTACTGAAATCAACTTCCACAAATTTGAAAAAAAAATGGGGTGTTTACATTTTGTAAAAAAAAAAGAAAAAGTACTAATATTGCTTGTAACATGCATTCTCAAGCAAGGATGCTGACATTACTGCCAGCATTTTATCAAACGTGAAAGCATGCAGTCATCAGCTCATGCAGAGACCATTGCTATGGTATACGCGCTAATCCCAGATAATCCACCTTTCAATTGTCAGATCAATCTTACTACAAGCCCGACGTACAATGAAGTGCAATGCCTGAATCCGAGTCTGAAGTATTTGAATGTGTCACAAAACATGCTAGATACACTGTAAATTCTGGCAGGAATGTAAACACCTTGACTTTCTGTGGCAGGAACTGCCACGGACTGCCATAAACTCTTGCTGTTTTTAATTTTATCAGTAAAATGGGATTGGTGTCCTTAATGTATATCTCCTCCCTCACCTTTCTCACTATCGGGCTGAGTGATTGCACGTTGTCCTGGCAGTGTGTTCCTTCGGGTGTTCATCCAGCTTTCGCTTTGAATAATATACATGCCAACCATAGAAAATCAACGAAATAACCGGAAAAACGAATGTTATCCGTTTCAAAAAACATATCGGGTGGTGGTTCTAATGTGAACGAGGAAAAAAATGTTCAATTTGATGCATTCTTCGTTGTTCTCTTTACTGTGTAAGGCAAACAAACACGTACATAGTTGGCTCTTTTGTCTTTATTGTTTGAAAATGGAACAAGAAAGAAAGACGATGTTTAAATTATTTTTATTCCATGTGTCAAAAATACGGTTCCTTGGGCACTTTGTGTTAAAACATTTTGAAAGTATAAATTTCTCCCTAAGGTCATACGAATTGCAGCAAACGGTATTCACCTACTTCCATACATTATTTTTTTTATTTTTTTTTCATTTCAGCAACGATACAGAATATGTGTACTTTGAGGAGTTCCCCTTAAAACTTTTGTACAAGTTTCCTGAAATCACCGGTCACAATACGAAGAGAGTTTTCGTGGTGTCGATGGAGTATGGTCGGAATTTTTCGGGTAGGATACTTAGAGGAGTCAAATGCGCACTTAACCTAATATAAGATTTTTTGGGCCATTCATCATAAATAGAATGATAGCATTTTTGTTTTAATACATGAGTGTTTATTGACAGAGAAACAAAAAATAATAAGGCACATTACTATATCCCTTACGTCCCTGAGGGAAATAACTACTAACCTGATGATCACCGCAAAAAAGAGCGATAGCGTTATTTGTCTTGTTAGATCTAGGAGCAATTTTCCCTAAAACAAGGCGGGGGTCCGCTCCGTGATTTTTGAAAAGTGGCAAAATGGGAAAGTATTGAAAATTGTTCAGATAAAGTGCCAAGTGGCTCCTCTCCACTTTGAAAATCGTACCGCCGCCGCTGCTTTTGTGAAAGTTTCCACAAAATATCACTTGCCGACTTGTTTAGAAACATTGGCACTAACTGGTCTATAATTCAGAAATGTTCGCGATATCTTACATGTACATTATTCACAAATGATTTAGTTGTACGTGGATTACTAAACATAAATTGTATTTACGCAAAGTTGTTATGGTAACGCTAAAGAGATGGTCATTTATATTTCATTGTAAGTTCTTTCTGTTACCTGATGACGTCTAAAGATTATGTTCCCACACGGCAATAGTTCCATATGTAACCCCCTTCAAAGTTCTACATGTAACAATTATTGTTTATTTTTTGGCCTTAGGGTTAGGAGTTTTGTCAGTGTAGGCCATAAATATAATTTATTTCATGAAAAACTTAAAGGCGGGTACATATGGAACTCTTTCCGTTCAGACTTCGAAAAGTGAAACTTTTCTCTAATACAAAGAGTGAAATTCGAGTGAGCACTGTAATCATTCTTTAGAAGAAATTCCCTCTTTTTCATTTAGAGGGTGGGTAAAAACTGAACTCACAAAACCTTGAGCTTCCCAGGCTACTTATGTGGGTCTGCTTTATTTGTATTGAAAAAGACTAAGACATATTTACCCAATTCATAATTTTGATCCAACTGATCATTTAAAGAAACGGTGACACACCAGCAATTTTGGAATCACACCTACCCTTTTTAGTTTTGACAAGATAATTTGAATTATTGATTGAGTTTTCATATGAGGGGCCACGGTTTTCGCATTAAAGGTGCATTTATCTAGAGATAGCTAAAATATCTTAATCCTTGCACAAATTCTACAATACAGATGGATTACTATTCCTTGATCTATGTTCAGTACCTAGTATCTCTTCTGATGTCAAAATGTATCTGGCTTCAGGTCTGCGCATTCTACGTCGCTGCCACTCAGGCAAGATTGGTGTACGCGCAGCGTGATGTGTGCCAACCCGGAAGCATAAGCAAGTTCTTGACAAGGGCCACAAGATTTGTAATTGATCGGAAGGCGTGCGCCTATACCGCGATTTAATTTGCATAATACATTGCGTGCGTTCGGCTTGCCTGAGACATTCTGACAGCGACTGTAGAATCTGTTCTGATTGGCTACTCGTGATTGGCTTAAGAGCTGCACAATAGTTAGTATCGACTTTGATTGACAGTTAAAGGGCGTCAGAACGTGATTGGCTTTAGCGCTGCAGAGTGCCTACTATCTGCTCTGATTGACATGACTTGAGACCGTGATTGGCTGTAGGTCTGCGCAGCATTAAGGATCTGCTCTGATTGGTATGATGTTAGACACGTGCTGGATTCAAGAGCTTTGCATTCGAGAGCTGTATCTAACATCGGCTCTGATTGACAGACGTCAGACCGTGATTGGCTTTAAGGCTGCGTAGCCTGCTCAATACCCGGCCAGTGTCTGCGCTGATTGACATGACGTGACATGACGTCCAAAAGCCAAGATCTAGTATCTTCTTTGATCATCAATGAACGCAGACCGTGATTGGCTAGGGGGCTGCGCGGGAACCACTGATCTCTATACATGGATTTTTCTACACAACAGTAAGTGTATTTAGATGAATGGAGCAACGGGGGGCGGGGGCACTTGGTCTACGAACACAATACCATTCCAGAGACCCTGTTTAATAGAATTGTTCCCGGGTGGGCACGTTTTGAGACATCCCATCCCATCCGCCGGCAAATACAATGAGCTCACTGATTGGCTTGAATTCCTGGAGTCCTGTTATGTCGCTATTCCACATTCAATGGAACAATTTGTATATAAATGACCGGCTCTTACCATAAACCCCTGCTGGGCTCTTTTTGGATGTACAACAACATGGCATCAGTGCTTCAATTACGAAGCCCAGGTTTCCAATCCCTTGGTGTAGAGATCAGTGCGCGGGACCTTTTACTGATCTAACTGCATGAGACGTCAGGTCATATTGGTTAGAGCTCGCAGTAACCATTATTATCTTCTCTAATTGACTAACGTTAGCCCAACATTTCCTGTTTAATTCTTCCTATAATAGCAATTGAGTCCTTGTTTGTTCACACCTTCCGTGTAAGGGCCTAGAGAAGACGTCTCAGGATGGTAGAAGTAATGGTCCAGTAGCGTACGCTGCTCATGTTTCAAATTCTTACAACCCTGTCATCTACTTCTAACTAGACATTGCCAAAAGGTTAATTTCCTTTTATTACTCAAACGAAAACGTGTTTATCACCTGTTCGAAAAACAAATCTTTCAAAACTGCTCATTTAGAGTGGCTGATTTCCGGTATAAAAAATGCATTGAAAATATATCAAATATTTTTTTTTTTCCACTTGTTTTTTTAGCCTTTGTCCTCTTCGAATGAAAGAAGGAAATATACTTAAGCTTGAATTGTCTGATAACAAGAGATACCTTTCAGATTCACTACACTAAAAACTGTCTTACGTTATAAGTATTTAATATTCTTTGATCCATGGAAATGCTAAATATAAATAAATCTTTGTAAATATTTCTTCACATTTACACTCAGCTCTAGATATATGGAAAGCAGAGAATAAGGAAAAGATTGTTCTACCTGAACCATCGAAATTCATCATATGTCTGAAAACTTCTTCACTTATTTCTCCTCTCCAATAACGTAAGAAATTATAAAATTAGTAATATGTTTTTCCACTTATTTTTTCAAAGCTTTTTCATTAATTGATTTGAACTATACTTGGTACTCTAGGTTGGTAACCATGAGGCAACCAATAATCTTTCCCTAGAGCCAGTGTGTAACAAGGTGAGGGGGGGGCACAGTGCCCCCTGACGACTTGGCCGGGAAAAAATTTGCAAAAATCATGCTAAATCATCATCCATCCGTTTTTTAGCCCTCTGCGCGGGAAAAATTGGCCTTTTGACCCCCTGAGGGGAAATTTCCAAGACGGGGAAATTTCCCCCTCAGAGCGGCAGTTCCCGTTACGCCACTGCCCAGAGCATCCAAATTGGAAGGCTGAGCTTCGAACAACCTAGCGAATGCCATCATCAGCGTAAACTAAACAGTCATGATGTTGCAACTTTTATACGCAGTGATCAAAGGGGAAGAGAACAATAACCCTATACTAACCCTGTACTAACATTTCCCCCCTTGAAGAAGGGGGCATCAGTCCGAAAATTTGCACCCCATCATTTTCTGACAGTTTAGGTCCTATTGAAACCCAAACAGCAACAAAATCAATTTTAGCATGAAAATCCTACGGGAATACACACCAACCCACACTATATGTGTGGTGGATTATGTGTAAATAATGAAAACCGGTGACATATAAGGTACCGTGTTAGCTAAAACCACATGTGTTAGTCGCTTAATTTGCCAAATGAGAGTCTGCTGCCGAAAATGAAGCTTTAAAGCATTTAATTAAGTAACATCAACATACCAAGCCATAATTGGAGTTATGACACACTGAAACAGGTATAATTTGTTATGGACAGTAGTTCAAAGTTGACTTTCATTTGTTGGGATCGAATGCTAATATGCCATACCAACATTTCATGCTAAACTAGTAATATCTTAGGCGCATGATGCAAGACTGGACTGTCAAAATATTAATAATAATAATCATTAATTTAATCTGAAATCACAAATTACTAGTGACTTTATAACTTAGCCCTCGTGTTCCGAAGGGGGGGGGGGGGGGTTGGGGTGGTTACCCCCACCCCCTCAGATTTTTCCCCGGCTTGCTAAAAAAACCTTTTTTGGTGTCGAATTATTTTACGTAATGGTCAATTGACATTTTACGCTCCTTTTTATCAAAAAACAAACATTCACCAGGGTATAGGTGAAATACAAGGTGATCCCAAAGTGATGGATAGGGGTGGGGTGTCAACCACCCCTCCCCCTTCGGGAGAGAAGTACCAACATGCCTAACACAACACAGGAATATTACAGACACTTAATTTTGGTACCAACAGATAGCTATGGTCCTCCTCTTTCCATTGATACCAAAATGAGTACCAACATGCCTAGCATACGTCACAAAGTTCGCATGTCAGCAAAACTGTCAATTCCCATAGACACACAGTGTGGAATAGGAGAAATTAAATTTTTCGCCAAAAAGTTAGAAATAGTTCATCCGTGTTTTGGTTCTTGATTGGAAATGACTAGTTTTATATAATGAGAGCATTTTAGTGCTATAAAGATTTTGAGTCACTAAAATTGCGAAATATCTATATTCGGTATTTTCATACTTTCCTCAACATATGACGTCATAATGGGGCTGTTGATACTATATTTTGATGCCAATGGAAAGAAGAAACTATAAGCTATCCTGTTGTACGAAATTTACAGGAATCGGATTCCAGTAACGAAAATCACAAGGGTCCCGCCCCACCCCCCTTCGGGAGTTTTGTTACAAAAATGGATCAGGTAGACGAGGGTTAATTACTAGACAGAAACAATGCAACTTGGAGGCAGCAGCTTAAACAGCGCCATATTGCAACATTCAAACACTATACGAAACACACACCTGATACCTGATGTGAAGTGCAAGCTTTCATGGTTCCTTTGCCCATTTCAAATGAACCATGGAGAGAGTGGTATTCAGGTTTAATCAAAATCTGATATACAAATTAAATCCCAAATTGAGTTCCCGAATTAAATCCAGCACGTGGGCCCACTGAGATTAGAACCGATGACCATTTGCTCCAGAGGTAAGCTTGCTAACCGCAAGACCGCGCTACTTATCAACTGATTCGCTTAGATGAACAGAAACACTCGCTCTCTCTTCACGTCTGGTAGAATTACTATAGGGCCCTTGCACGGAAGGTAAATTATATTGAATGGACTTTTGTTTGTCCTCCAGATCATCCAAGCATGCCAAGAATACAAAGCATGCACCTGGTTCACCTGAACATTTCAGCTATTTCTACAGGTGATTCCTTTGTATTCTCTGCATGCTTGGGTTGTTCTGGAGGCAGGTCTGGCCAAGATAACCTATTGACCTGCCGTGCAATCGCCCTATATATGGGCAAATTCATTCAATATGGTTTTGGGGTCTATAATATTAAAAATCTTCGTTACCTGTTTGGTATGTGTAAATGAATGTGTTTGCTTCCTTAATTGTTATTTGTTTTCAACAGCCATTTTTTTTTTTTTTTTTTTTTAGACAGAAACAATGCAACTTGGAGGCAGCAGCTTAAACAGCGCCATATTGCAACATTCAAACACTATACGAAACACACACCTGATACCTGATGTGAAGTGCAAGCTTTCATGGTTCCTTTGCCCATTTCAAATGAACCATGGAGAGAGTGGTATTCAGGTTTAATCAAAATCTGATATACAAATTAAATCCCAAATTGAGTTCCCGAATTAAATCCAGCACGTGGGCCCACTGAGATTAGAACCGATGACCATTTGCTCCAGAGGTAAGCTTGCTAACCGCAAGACCGCGCTACTTATCAACTGATTCGCTTAGATGAACAGAAACACTCGCTCTCTCTTCACGTCTGGTAGAATTACTATATATGGGCAAATTCATTCAATATGGTTTTGGGGTCTATAATATTAAAAATCTTCGTTACCTGTTTGGTATGTGTAAATGAATGTGTTTGCTTCCTTAATTGTTATTTGTTTTCAACAGCCACCGTCTGTGGTTACGTCGATTTATAGAAACGTGCACCAAGCAAGACCTTCGAAATTTCTTCGATGATCAGTGCTTTTTGTACTCCATGACACACAGCATGCCACCGATGTCATGCAAGGAGTATTATATTCAAGGACAAGGATTGCCTCCTTTGAATGATCATAGTGATTCGCCGGACACGGCCCAACAGGAATAAACGTGAGCAAGAGTGAAGGATACGGGGCCCAATTATATACAAAAGAAGCTGTGCTAGCGGACAAGAATTATCTCCAAATCAATTGTCGAGTATTTGGAAGTGACCGCTTTGGTGACATCTGCAGTCTAAAGATATCGGATGACGTGTCCTAGTATCTCAAATAGCAGAATTACTGGGTTATTGTATTTTGAGAAACGCAACAAAATGAAACGGATTCATGTTTCTTTACTGCTGCCATTTGTTGATATCTTTATATTTGCTTAAAATGAACATACAGTAACAAAACACGCCATTCACAAATTATTTTGTGCTACAAAGTTGTGCTACCCGAAGTAAATCTATTTTACGTTCATGAAGCTCTTTCGGGTTTCGTACTATGTACGATTTTTTTTGTATATAAAGGGAATATAAACTTATTGATTGATCTCTTTCTTTTTCCATTTTATCAGAGATCCCTAGTTCTGTGATTACATTTATGGCCTTGGAATAGACGCCTCAATTATGTGCAAATCACCCTCTTACTGTATCCAAGTCTCTAATATCCCATTCGGCTTTTGGTATGTATATATGTAGTATGATGTTTGTCTCTCGTCAACAGTATAGTTTTTGTTCCTTCATAATTTCCCCATCAAATAAGGGCATTTGTTTTCCAGATGTTCGTATGTTACTTTGAATTTTATTTCTTTCTTTTTGTATCAGTAGTTATCCATTACTCCCGCAAATTAACTGCATTTTAATGTACTTTTGAAAAAAATCAAGGAGCGGACCCCTGACTTGGGGGATAGTATTGCTTCCAGATCTAACAAAGTAAAATAACGCTACCTCGCTTTTTTTTCGGTGATCGTCAGATTCTTCTTCTGGGACGCTAGGGACATAGTCAGTATTTATAATTATACTTTATTAATTCGGGCTGGTACATGTGTCATTTTAATTAACATGCATCGTAAACCATAAATTTCAGAGTTTCAGACAAAGAAAGAACAGAACATTTCAGTAATTTCAATTCAAGGTAAGTCTTTGTGATATGGGTCTTAATTGTTTGAATAAGAATCATGCTAAAATAGCTGGTTTCATAGACGATATGACTATAGTAGATTTCAAAATGAGTGAGACCTCATTAAAAGTTTTTATTTGGCCATCCAACCTTGTATATACAAAAGATTAGCGCAAATCGCAAAGCTCATCCCGGCCGGCAGAGTATCCTATTATGCATTTTTATCATTAACAGATCATTATGTAAGAACTGAATTCATAAGTTTCCAAGTCGATTGTGTGCAGTAAGTTTGCACCATAGCCACAATATGTTTTGTAATGGCAACAAAGGCCTAGTCTCCACGGCCAGGTATTGAACCCTCACATCAATATCCACCTCATGGAAATATGCAAGAACTCTCACTTAATTTGAAACCGATTATAGCGAGGTCACTGGGAAAAAACAAGGATGTTATGTAAGCTGGAGTGTGCGGTGTACCATGTAGGAGCTATGTAGGGCGCTGTGCTGACATGTTGGCTTTTGTGTGCATTTGTGATAGGCTAAGTAGTAGGAGGTTTGTTTGCTTGGGAGGTGCGTGATTATGTGAGCATGCTAATAGGTGACTTGGAATCGAGCCGCTAAGTATCATGGGTAAGGCGCATTTTTCACCTGTGGCCCAGAATATCACCTATAGTAGATTTCAAAATGAGTGAAACCTCATTAAAAGTGTTACGTGTGTCCAGTTACCGTGAGAGGTAAGAGGAATGGTCACAGGTAAAAGTTTATGGTACTCATGTGCTCATATCATTGAATGTACATTAATATAGCTATGCCTGTATGAAGATTGTATTTGATTCAAGCCCGACTTTAAAGATTCAACCAGGTATTGCAATTGAAATCAGGATGAAAACATCGACAATTATTTAATTAAACGTTGTCATTTGAACACAACTTACCTTTGACACTACAAAATAGCATTCCTTATCACAGCATAGGTGAAATAATGTATTCTTATATCCAAACACACAATACGCAACTATTTTTTTATTTGGCCATCCAACTTTGCAACCTTTAGCTCAAAGCGGATTCTGAGTTCCTTGACATCCCAGGAAATGAAGGTATTATCTTTTATCATCAACAGGCCATGTAAGAACTGAATTTACCAGTGTATTCCTTCTGGAGTACAATCGGCAAATTATCATTAGTCAGCCCCTTTAACCCGCCATTTTAAGGATCATGACAATCAATTAAACGTTTTTCGCACAACTTGTTTCTTTGAAACAGCAGCAGTTTGAAAATCATAACTTTGACAATTACATAATGTTTCGTCAGGAACTCCTTGTACAATTTTTAAATCAATTTTTGAATATAAATCGCTTTTCTGTATGCTGCAATACTTTTGGTCAGTGTGTGTAGGTTGAAAATATATAGGTATATGTTATTGGATACAATTAACATATTCACGATACTTTTAAACTGATTTGACGATATTAGCCAATATAGCAGCCAAAAATGTAAAAATCTTCAAAAACACCAAGATACAAATTTACAATTATTAGCCACAAATCGAAATTAATGAGCCAATATTCGGTTTTTTTAGAAATGGGTCAGCATCCAAAGAGAAAGTAATATGGTCAAAAAGTGAAAAAACGCCATTTTCCGCCATAGTGGCCTTTATTTGATATTTGACGCTTGTTTAGAAGTCAGGATTTTCTGGTATCAGTTGGTAATGGTAAATTTAATTTTTTATAACTGTCACATTAATATATTTATTTTGCGGCTGATATTACTAAATTTGTACCATGCAATTAAAAAAGATTGTGGCTGCCAGATTGCCTGACATCATCACAACTAAACACTTGTAAGAACATACACTACGTAATGTTTTTTCTTTTCCCAAGTACACGTTCTATGAAGTAATCCAAAGTTTACAAATATTAATAAAGTGCATGGGGTCGGGGACTCTTACGGATCTGTACAACATAAAAACTTTAATGACAACATTGGAGAGTAAAGACAGTCTTTTTACCAGAAATAGAAAAACACATTTGTGAGATGCCGTGTGAGGTGAGACAGAACGATAGAAAAATACTTATGTGAGATGAACCGACAGCGTGTGGATCACGAAATGCCCCTTTATGTTAAAGACACTATCCGTGATTTGAAACAATATTTGAAATTTTGCAGAATAGCTTCAAAGTGAAGTATAAGTCAGTAGAATTCTCATAGTTACCTTTCCAGCTGTAGAATGAAAGAAAAGAAGAAAACGGAGTTGTTCCAAGATACGATTCCCATTCATTTAGTGTAGTAATAAGGTCCGTTCGGACAGTAATGACTAAAATCTTCCGATTCTGTCCTTATTAGGTTGCTTCTGGTCTTATCATTGCCAGGGTATGTTAGGAACCTGTTCTTGTGACGTACATGCTAAAAATCTGATTTTTGATGATTTTTCGATTTGCTGATTGAGCAAATCACTGATAGTTGTCTTTAATTAACCCTCTGAGGTAACTAAATGCCTTTCATACAGCATTCTGATTGGCTGATACATAATGTATTCCTTTGACTAACCAATTGAAATGCATCTTAGTCCTTTTCAGCCCTACACCATTCTTATTCTATGCTGATTGGCAAATGGGAAATCACAGGTTTCCATTTTGATCAATCGGCAATAGTACTTATAGGCGGTATTCTTAAAGGGTTATGAATGGCCAAGCAGTCATAAAACGTGTAAGATTCTACGCGTAACCTTACACTTTAAGATGCAACCTTACACGACTACCCAATAGCGAGACACCTGAATTGCGAATCATGTTATGATAAAGCTTGAAAAAATCACATTCAGCCAATCATACTTACACGTAATGCATGCACGACCAATGAAATATAAGGTGATAAGTTCTTAAACGGGTAGAGTGGTTCTGTTAGTGATGGACGGTACACCAATTTGATAGCTGATTAAGTAGCAGACTGGCCAGTGCATTGCCAATATTATTAATCTTAAAAAGAAAAGCTAAACATTATTTGTTAACATGGTAACATTTATTTAGAAAGGCAATCAACATTTAGGATTGGATTTATTCCGTTGCTTACAAATACGAAAAAACCACAGATTATGCATTTTCACTCTCCTTTAAGGTGGTATTGTGTAATTTTTCAACCCCGGGCGAAGAATAACTTTTAGCTTTTCTTTTCCAAGAGTCCAGCTCGTTTGGCCAATCGTGTCTCGATGGATGACGCGTAAATATATCAGCAACAAGGAAGCTCTCGTATCGCGCAACACTAAAGACCGTGTACGATGAACTCTTACAAGCGTAAGAGATACAGTTACAAGTGTAAGGTTACCTGAACAAAAAAAAACCCCCTTTTAACACTTTTTTGCACACTCGGCAATTGCTTACACGCATAAGCTGCATCTTAGACGTGTTAGATGATCTTAAACGTGTACGGTACACGTAGAATCTTAAGATTTTTAGGCCACTAGGCCATTCCAAAAGGGTGACTAACTTTGGACCTTGGTTTAAACCAGGGTTAGTTCTACATCGTTGAACTTTTTCTTTCAAAATACTGTAAAACTTAGATGTAAGGGTGAGGGGTGGGCTGGAACAGCCCATCCAGTAGGAATTTTCTCACCCGTGACAGCACATTTTTATAGCATGTTGGAAGGACAAAAAGTTCCACTTAGGGATGGGTCATTATTTACGCCGGGGGGATGGAGGAGTTGAGGGGAGAACCAGAAAAATTTTTGTAAGAGAGAGGGGGGAACGTGAAATTGTCACAACGAGAGAAGGGGGGAAACATGAACTTTAAATGGGGAAATCAGCATGATCAAGGAGGGGAACGTGAATTTTTTGAACGGAAAGCGAGGGGGGAGGGGGAACGCGAAAATTTTTGCCGAAAAAAAGGACTAACCCTGGTTGAACCCGAAACTAAAGTTAGACTCCCTTCCAGAATACCAGCCATAGTGAACGCCAATTGTAACCCATTTGTAATTTGTTAAAATCTGCAAATATCTTGTTTTATTCACTTATGGTAATATTATAAAACTCCTTAAAATGAATTTATACATACCAGGTATTTTCATTTTTATGCAATAAGCAAAAATTTGGTTTATTAAGGACATTTTGTAGATGTTAGTACATATAGTTACGGGATCCTTCTATGAAGCACAATTTGTACGAATACACATCATCAGAAGGTGTTTCATCCTAAAGGTGGTTCGGGCTTGTTGCGTTCTTGTATTTCGAGAAAAATTTATTTTTTTTACAAGAATGCATAAATATATAACTTTTAAATTATTGAAAAAATACATGGTATGTATTAGAATTTAAACGAACCTCAACACAATGGTGTCATATTGTGTCACCATGGTAACTTTGATTACTAATCAAACACTCAAAGACATTAAAATAAATACATGATAATGAGATTTTCAAAATATAAATAGATCGGAAGTATTAACATCATTTTGGTGACCATATGTTTCCCATTTCACACACCTCAAACTGGTTAATGATATAAGAAATCTGACATTTTCCGTAGTTCAATAGTAGCACAACTACTAAGATACGCCACTTACATGTAGATGGTTGAAAAAACATATATGTAATTGAAATAAGGTAGTAGATTTAGAATTAATTCTTATAAGGTAATAACCATACTATGGTAAAATGACTAGGACAGAGAATATTAAATAAACTCACAGTCGGGTTCATGATTTTCTCCATTTATCTAGGTTAGAGTTTGCCAAGTGTCGATTCGTGCGAACAATTTTTTTCAATACGATATACCGCAATCTCGTTCTCCTTCGTCTTTGTTTCACGGTTCTCGCTCCATAGAAAAGTGTGTTCACATAAAGATATATCCGATTATAGAGTTACATTGTAATTCCTCAATTATACACACAATTTGTTTCGTTGTTTTGATAGCTAAAGTGCTGGTGGGAATTGCCTTCTTTCAATACATTTTACTGAATCAAAATCCATGTTCATTTTATTTTTTCTTTATATGAAACACACGGAGCGGACCCCTGCCTTGGGTTAGTGGGAGATTGCTCCTAGATATTACAACAAAAATACCACTACCTCACTTTTTGCGGTGATTGTCAGATTTTCCTCTAGGGACGTTAAGGATATAAATAGAAACAAGCTGGTAATTTAAAAAAATACTATGTAAAATATATTTACATAGCCTCAAAAACAAGCAAGACTCACCTGCTAACCATTACAGGTCGCATCGCAAACGGTATTTATTTATTTATTTTTAAGTTAAAAGCAATTACTGAATGTCAATTTGTTTGCACAGTTGAAACCGTGATGTATTGTGATTGATTTGGGAATGAATTGTCGAGGGCAAATATGCAAATGAGGTCAGCGCCATGATAGCACAATTCTCCAAAATGTGGTGCAATAGAAAATATCTTTTATTAGCGCTTAGTGCGTTAACTAGCTAAATACCGTTAAGTGCAATTCAATGTTTTATACTGTTTACAAATTTATCAAGTTACGCACACCGTTAGGAAAAACTTGAATTTTACCCATTTGTTAAATTTCTTTGCTATTAATGGACATTTTGTCTATGTCTTAACCTGAAACTACTCTGGACAATCTACGAAGATATCCTTCATCTTAATAACATAAACGCTATCTATCATTATAGACTGGAAAAAAAAAAGGTGCGAAAGAGGTTCTAAACTTGTCCTCTATATGTAACCCTGTAAGGTTCTTCAACGAACCGAAAAATATTTCTTTAACTGCTGTTTAGCACCTTTTATGGTTCTGTTAGAAACCTTTTGGGTTCTCAGATTTTTAAGAACCATTTCTGAGGGTTCCATTCTTGAAGGTTCCATATAGAGGACAAAAAAGGTTCTAAGCCGTATTTTTTTCTTAGAGTGTATGGTCGAACTTGTAATTTTAAGATTTCACAATACAATTTTAAAATGGCTGAATAAATAAGGAAACTCTCATCTTTTGAGAAAATTATTGTTAAATTCGGGTACCGTACACCTAACGCAGAGCTAAGTACAGCAATTAACAACGCACAAGGTTTAATCAAATAGTTCCTTTTTAGTCAATATTGAGTACATTTTTAGAGTATAGTTGGAGTAATTACAGGTACTTATTTTACCCCACTCTAATAGTCGGGTTATAAGTGAGAATCCCATTCTAGAAGTTTGGAGAAGAAGGCTTGAAGATGTGTTTCTATAGTTTGAAGGGTGCTAAATCGGATTTTTCGGGTCCAACATCTGGAAAATGTGAGGAACTTTGTTAAATAAGGGGTAAAATTAATACAAGGATAAATTTGAAATCAAGTCCAAATGTGTTTTAATGTGCACCAATGTATTTGTCTCATTATAAGTGGGGAAAATGTAACAAGGGTCTACATAGTCTATAGTCTAACTTGACCTCAAACTCTATACAGAGCTGTCACTCAAAGAATTAAAATGCATTTTCTGCTTCAGTGTGGCCAGAGCTATAATTTGACACCAGTTTCAACCAAATCTGAGCATTGGATATTTTTTGCCACAGGATGACCTTGAACCTCGTCAGGGCTGTGGCCGTATAACTAAAGGTTCCAACCTATATAAAACTATACCTTTTTTAATCCTTATAATCAGACGAATACATTGGTGTACATTTAAACACAATTTGACTTGATTTCAAATTTACCCCGGTACTAAATTGACCCCCTTATTTTACAAAGTTTCCCACATTTCGCAGAGGTTGGACCCAAAAATTCTGATTCACCACCCTTCAAACCTTCTTCCCCCAACTTCTAGAATGAGATTCTCATTTATAATCCTACCAAAATAGGAATATTTCGAATAGAATCCACTGTTTCATAGAGGATCAAACCTCATTGTTGTCTTTACGCTTCAGTCGCTCGAAAAATCCGTGGTCAACTTATGGATTCTTCTGACTGAATGGGTTGCAGATGTCTAGCGGTCCAAGGTAATACTATTTAAACAACTCAGTCGCTTCGTTAATGAAATATTTACGTTTTAATCAGGCCATTTTGTACATAACCAATGGCAATTCGTTTGGTGGTGCGCAACCGTAACGGCGTTATTTACGGTTGTCAAAATTAACATGAACTGCACACAAAACACATATCCTTCTAGTACAAGTCTGTTTAACATTTGTGCAACATCATGTAATTCATATCTAGTGATTTCTATAGTATTGTATCTCCGTGGGAGATTGCGGTGCTTGCTTTGAAATTTCACGAGTCTTCTTATTAGTGTTATTATTAGTGTTAGTGTTTATTAGTGTTCGCACTGCAAAGGTATCCTCTCCCGTCTAATGGTATAGAACACGGCTTTGATCTCTCAAGGCTAACAAAGAAGGCCCGCAGGCCCGTAGTGCGATGCGTCTCCGCAAAGGTTAGCTTTTACAAAAGTTCACCCAAAATGTCTAAATTTTCAGCTACCATTGTATACAAAAAGAGTTTAGGCTTATCGTTGTATATACATGATGCATGAGGCTTTGCTTAGAAGTACACTACTAGTCTACTTTCTTCGTCCAAACAGCCATGAGATGTAGTTACCCTTACTCATTACCCTTGAACGTCAACAGTTGCTATAGTATCTTCATCGGAAGCTCCCACGCGGTTCTCACCACAGACAGCTATCTTCAGAGCTCTCCTGTAGCTTTTCATCTTGAAGGCATAAATCAATGGATTCAGACAGCTATTGCAAAAAGCAATCAACACGCTAGTATGGTAATACCAACTGGTAAAGTCAACAGAAACACCGAAGGTATATGACATAAATATTATCTGATTTGGTGCCCAGCATAAGGCAAATACAAGTACCACAATCGCTAGCATTTTAATAACTCTCCTCCTAGCTTGCAGGAGTTCCATGGACGCCTGCGAAGCTTTACCCGAGCTTTGACTGATGGTCTTGGCAGACTCAGCGAGTCCTTTCATTATCAAGATATAGGTGATGGCCATGGTGGTCAAGGGAATGACATACAAGGCCAGCGTATTGAGTATGCCCATGCTTGTTTTAAACGCCACAGATGACCAATATACAGGACATGCAGTACCATCGTATTTGACCACATATGTCTGGTAAGATTTTATCGCGTATCCTGCTATCCAAACTCCGACTGCCATGAGGATGGCCTTTTTGTGAGTGAAGAAGGAGTTATATTGGAGAGGTCGGCAGATGCTGAAGTATCTTTCAAAGGTGACACAAGTAAGGTTCAAACTTGACACGATGAAGCTTGACCACAAAGGCCACTTTGATAGCAGTAGTGCGCACATCACTTTACCACCGGTGCCAGAGGGAATGCGAATATCAATACCTGTATATTAAAATAAAGTTTTAAGCAAGTCATTATTACTTGTATGTATTTAATCAGTTGTACTCAAATGGTCATGGTACTGACGTTCTTTTTTCACTAATATAAGTTTATACTCCAGGTCAATATTGATTTGAAAAAATTGATTAAATAATATTAGCTGCAGAATCAGACATGCAGTTAGGAAAGGGAACTTTGGTAAGATGAGAACTAAATACAGTAGAAGGTGCTTAATTGGGACACGTTGAGAGAACCTAAAATGTATCAATTATAAGCAATCGTCCAATTAAGAGGAGCATTTAACACAGTCCTATATTAAAAGGAAGTTTCCAGAAACAGCATACCAATTAAAATAAAATCCAAACAAGAAAAAAAAATATTAAGAGGATTCCGATTAAGTAACTTCGACTGTTATGAAATTATTAGTGTGTGCTAGAATATTCAATCCAACTGTCAGGATTTGCAAAATACAAGTAAATTTTGTTACACATACAGATAATGATGTTATACAAACTGATTCAAGAAGTTTATCTATATTTGTACCACGATTTAGTAAAAAATCTAAAGAGAAGTCTTTGTAAATTAATATAACATTGCAAAGAGCAATTTCTGAAGGTCTAAATTTAAAAAAAAATAATTTGCACATACCAAACCCAAGTTGTGAATAAAATCACCAATTTTCCTGACTGTACACATCTGGATAACTGGTATCGGTTTATATTCACGCCAAATCAATAAAACGTGAACAAGACAGATCCATTGGTTGGCAACTTTTGTTGTCAAAATCAAAGTTAGGTTTTTACACTCATATCTACTAACTAGTCAAGAACCATAAATCAAACGATAATTACGTTCACCTTCCTATTCATCAAGCAGGGTAATTATAACTATTTTTCATCGCAAACTGTTTCTGCAATTATGTTTGCTCAAGAACTGCAAAATATGCAATGAACAGTTTCTTCAAAAATTTTTAAAATAATGCTCTAGATTTATGAATTTTGCATATGAGTATTAAAAGTAAAACTTTCAAAATGAAAGTAGCTAACCAACAGAGGCTTTCTGGTTCACGCATTATTGATTTGGTGTAAATAGAAACTCCTGCAAGTTACCCAGATGTGAACAGTCTGGAAAATGGATGGTTTTATTCAAATTAGTTTTGTAACTCGGGTTTGGCACGAGCAAATTCAAAAATTCCTTTTTTAATTCAGACATTTAGAAATTGCCCTTTTTAATGACATATTAGTTTATAAGGAATTCCTTACCAATTTTGTATACTAAACTACAATAAAAACGAGTAAACTTCTTCTTGAATCAGCCTGTACAACCTAACAACGTGAATTTATTCAATAGACACATTGTTGATTTTATTCGTTTTTAATAATTAGGGAATTTGTTGTATATGGAAATTGAGGTTGGCGGGGTCTAGAAAATTATTTTCTTAACGTTTAGGGCAAATAAGCAAAATATATTCTTATTATTAAACTACACTGTATGCGGACGTGGTGGATGGATGGATGGATAAATAGAGGGGTGGATGGGTAAATATGCACAAGACCTATTAAGGTCTCGTACACAATTTTCGCTCAAGAATTTCGCTCATGATACCGTGTGGTACGAAATTGATTTTTATAAACATCTGCTGCGGTCATATCTTTCCTGTTTCAATTTATCTAAAGTGTCTATAATTTCACCTTTATTTATTGTTTATTCGGATGCACATGGTATTTGTATCCTGTATACAATTCATTTATATCCTGTACTTCCACTCAATATGTCGAATATATTTTTGGAATTTGCTTTATCCTTGTATCCATAAAGATTTGTCCTACACAATTATACAATGAATTACGACAGCCATCCTTATCGTCCTTTAATAATTTCTTGCACGTTTTCTGAAACCAGGTACGTCATAACCAATGCAAATTCGTGGCATGAAACTAGTACAGATTATATTTCAAAGACGTTAGGATTGACAACATCTGACATAGATTGTTCATAACAGAAACCTCATCATGGTATGATCAAGCGTAAAATTAACCTATTTTCTTCTTGGTAATGTTAATTAAAAATCCAGACATTGGTTTTAGTCTGATCAATTTTATTTGAGCAGTAATCATTATTAAGTTGAAATTGGAAGCAAGCGATTAGAGTTGCAGCATCGCAGGCGGATTTGGTTAAGTGATAATTGAAAGGAAAACAACATTAAGCTTCATAAATAGCCCTGTTAATTTGATAATGTGAGAACGTTGGTTCTGCATCTAGTGTATGTAAAATTAAGTGGTTTGTCCAATCTTAAAGGGACATAATGGCATGATGTGATTTCAGTAAGGGTCCTTTTCATTATGTAAATTTTTTTCATGCCATTATGTCCCTTTAAGTATATCATGTGCAAATTGCACAAGTGACCTTCTTTTGTTTTTATCATGAATAGATCTGACCGCGTCTATTATCTGACAAAGATCTAACTATCGGTTCGACTGTCGTCATACAACTCTTTCAAGGCGAAGTTTCTCAATGGCCAATTTGGGTGTTGCGTATTTGTTGATCTCAAAATTCTAGGATCGATTAAAGGTAATTACGGGTGTTTCGTTTAGTGACGTTCTTCCCGAATGACACGTTTTTTCATGCCTTGCTTAGCTATATCGTGTGTTTGGACAATAATTACATGTAGATACCTATGGGACTTTTAAATAAAATTCCCCATCAAATTCAATTTAGAGACTTTCCTTGTAGCTTTGTGACATTAACACGAACCCTATCCCATAGGCATACTCTAATTGGATGTGATCACTTGCTGCTCTAATCCTCCTTGTTATGCAATGCAATAATTACTATAATTAGAGGTCAGCAGCTCACCCTCTTATCATTGTTAATGTACACACAAGGTTTACTTGAGTTCCCCAACCACTCTAATTGTATATGAGTGGTCTTCAATTGCTTTCTATAATTGCTCAGGCACAGGTTAAATGAGAGATAGCCATCAGATCTACTCTAATTGTTCTTGAACTCGTTAATTAAAGGTGCATTTCGTGATTTCAGCACCCTCTGTTTTATTCATCATGTTCATTAATCACTAGATATGCGTGAGAGAAGCTTATTCTCAAAATTTGAGCTGATTCCGATCTTGCGGTTTTGTGTTATGAGTAATTGCTCGTTTCTCACGGTCTTACAATCTAATGCTAATAGTGTTGTGCGCATAGTCAGCTGCCACCTCGACAAAGAGAAATGATTGTGCCGATTTCCTGATGGCAGCGTAATAATAATTGGTAATCCCACTGTAAACGTCTCGTAGGAGAAAAGAAGATTTCCACAAGACAGGCACAGTGGCCGTGATGGGCAATGTCTGAATGCTGAAGACAAACTTCTGCAGCACATTTGGGGATTTGTCAGACACAGCATTGGGTTATGTGTGGGGCCGATTTCACAAAGACTTACAATCGATTGTAAGTTTGATTTGTCAAGCGTAACTCGATAAATTTGAACTTGATTGTAAGTCACACTTTACGCTTGATCTGTTCGTCTTTATAAATAAAACTTCCAATCATACGGCAAGTCCTTTGTGAAATGGACCTGTTTTCATTTACTGATGTATTTGTGCTATTACTCTAACTACTTGTATGAATTGCAGTCCCTATGGTACCATGTAAGGCCGCGATTGTAGCAGAAGGTGGTATGATCATGAATCCTACATATGGAACAAGTTTAACAAGCAAGGCTGTTTGTGTTTAATGAACCATAACCACGAACCTGGCCTTTGAAGTTGTTGCTATCTGGGACTAGTTGCTACTGCAGTTCACTCTGAACAATGCATTTTTTTTTTTAAATCGAGTCTAATTAGATTAAAAAAAATCCTAGTTAATTTTTGTTTGGTCCTCTTTAAAAAACCTCTACAAGGACACTGTTTTTGGTGAGTGTAACCCGTCTATAGACTTTACCTCAACAAATAGGGAAACTCTACAAAACTAGACCATTTCAAACCCATATATTGGCTATGAAAACCTCATTATATGGTATCACGGTAAACGGAAATTGCCCTAAGATGGAGAAAATAGCCTAAAATAAATCTCTTTGTTACTTTTTGATGCCCAGAACTGAGTCCATCTCGACAGGAAGGTGTGAATCCCGATTGATTGTTGTTAATTCAATTTAATTGGTAGCATGACGTTGTTTTCGTTCAGAGTCCTTCACAGATTTGTCATCGTAAAAAGCAAATATTATATCAAGCCTGTTTGCAGTTGATGCAGACTTCCACACATAATCCAAAGCTGTGTCAGAGAAATCCCCAATTGTGCTGCAGAATTTTGTGTTCAGCTTTCAGACATTGGCCATCATGTTCACTATGTATGTCATGTGGAAATCGTCTCTTCTCCAACGAGACGCTCACAGCGCGATTGCCAATTATTATTACGCTGCCATTAGGAAATCGTCTCAATCATTTCTCTTCATCGAGGTAGCAGCTGGCCATGCGCATAACCTTATCAGTGCTTAAATTGTAATCTCACCAATAACAGCATTGTACTGAATAAATCAAATCCATTAAACTGAAACATACTTATATAGAAAACCAATAAAAATAACTAAGAAAAAGAGAAAATGAATCTGAAAATGATATTAGTACTGAATAAAGTAACTCAACAAATAATGGAGAAAAAACTCAACAAATAGGGAAACACTAAAACAAATGGACCATTTCGCCCCTTTTTTGGCTTTTAAAACATCATAAGGTGTTAAATCACATTTGGCGGCCATTGTGAAAAGCGCCCACCATTAGGAATACATTTAAGTGGTGAATGTGACCCCCTATACATTTGACATCAAAAAATATAGGAAAACACTGAAAATGGACCATTTTACCCCATTTTATGGCTATTAAAATATCATTATAAGATCTTAAATCGCATTTGGCAGCCATTTTGAAAAGCGCCCTCCATTAGGAATACATTTAAGTGGTGAATGCGACCACTCTGTACATTTGACATCAACAAATATAGCAAAACACTGAAAAACTGGACCATTTGAACACGTTTTATGGCTATTAAAACATCATTATAAGGTGTTAAATCACATTTGGCGGCCATTTTGAAAAGCGCCCTCCATTAGAAATACATTTAAGTGGCAAATATGACTGCTCTATACATTTGACATCAACAAATATAGCAAAACACTGAAAAACTGGACCATTTCACCCCATATAGTGGCTATGAAAACGTCATTATATGGTGTTAAATGGCATTTTGGCGGCCATTTTGAAAACGCCCTCTAGCGAAAAAAGTGCCGGGGTAGCAAAAGTCTACCCTCACTTTTTTGTTATGTCTGATGGTCTAGTCCACGGCTGTGAAGAGTAACTTAGGGCACATCTCATGCACACGGGGACCCACCCAGCCAACGGACTAGTTCAGTGATATAAAAATCTGAACATTTTTTAAGTCGGGGGGGACGAGGCTGTGCATGATCACGAAATGCCCCTTTAAGTGAGCAACCACACTCTTAACTCACAGTGCTCTTAACTATAGGTCATCTCTAATATTGTTCTAGAGCTACCTTCTCAAATGTTATGCAATGCTGCGCGTGCTTTGGTTGAGTGGTTTTTGCTTTAACCAAAGACCAATTACAAGTTTTTCGTTTGGGTAGGGATGAGCAGCCGGGATTCTGATAACTGACCTCACATGAATACCAAATTTGAAGAAAATGACACCCAAAAATACACGACGGGTCAATATTTTAAATAATTTCTGTTTAAAATTAAGCTAAATTTACCATTTTTGTTAGCTAACAAATTTAGCACTTTCCTACCAAGTTTTGGTAAATTGTTCCATAGCTAAATCTGAGTGCATAACAATGTTATCCTTATCCGCCGCACATTCACGTAGCCACCTTTCCACTATTAAGAACTCCCGTATTACTCTTTCATCTCTTGAATTTACGAAATCAATTTCTCGACTAGGATCTCAAATGAATGAATTTCGGTGTAATGCCGATATTGTTCGGTACGATAGATTGATTCAATTGTATCACCTAGTAAAAGAGAAGTTCTGAGTTCTCGCAGTGAAAATCATTACCACTCGTAAGGCACAAACGTTCTCCGTGATCTGAAACTCAGTATCTGAATAGATCATGTTTTCAAAGCCTTTTCAAAATTGTTGTCTTACTAGAGTTTTAAAGATGTGGAAAATATTTGAATAGAAAATTTAATTCTCATACTCACCAAGTTGCAAAACAACGATCAACACCGAGGAGACGAAATCACAAGACGCCAGTGAAGTTATAAATACATTGGTGATTGTACGGAATTTGGGAACTCGAGCGACTGTAAACAGGACCAAGAAGTTGCCCACGATGCCAGTGACTGCTCTATAACATTGCATCAAAAAATATAGCAAAAACACTGAAAAACTGGACCATTTTTGAAACAGTTTTATGGCTATTTATTAAAACATCATTATTAAGGTTGGTTAAATCACATTTGGCGGCCATTTTGAAAAGCGGCCCTCCATTAGAAATACAATTTAAGTGGCAAATATGGACTGCTCATACTTTGACATCAACAAATATAGCCTAAAACATAGAAAAAACTGGACCATTTCACCCCATATAGTGGCTCTGAAAACGTCATTATATGGTGTTTAAATGGCTTTGGCGGCATTTTGAAAACGCCCTCTAGCGAAAAAAGTGCCGAGTAGTAAAAGTCTACCCTCACTTTTTGGTTATGTCTGATGGTCTAGTACACGGCTGTGTGAGAGGTAACTTAGGGCACATCTCATGCACACGGGGGACACACCAGCCAAACGGACTAGTTCGTTGATACTAAAAATCTGACATTTTTTAAGTCGGGGGGGGGACGAGGCTGTGCATGATCACGAAATTGCCCCTTTAAGTGAGCAACCACACTCTTAACTCACAGGCTCTAACTAGAGGTCTCTCTTAATATTGTTTAGAGGACCTTCTCAAAGTTATGCAATGTGCGCGTGCTTTGGTTGAGTGGTTTTTGCTTTAACCAAAGACCAATTACAAGTTTTTCGTTTGGGTAGGGATGAGCAGCCGGGATTCTGATAAATGACTCCACATAAATACCAAATTTGAAGAAAAAAAGACACCCCAAAATACACGACGGGTCAATATTTTGTAAATAATTTCTGTTTAAAAAATAGCTAATTTACCATTTTTGTTAGCTAACAAATTCAGGCACTTTTCACCAAGTTTTGGTAAATTGTTCCATAGCAAATTCTGAGTGCCTAACAATGTTATCCTTATCCGCCGCACATTCACGTAGCCACCTTTCCACTATTAAGACTCCCGATATTAGCTTTCATCTCTTAATTTACGAAATCAATTTCTCGACTAGGATCTTCAAATGAATGAATTCGGTGTAATGCCGATATTGTTCGGTACGATAGATTGATTCAATGGTATCACCTAGTAAAAGAGAAGTTCTGAGTTCTCGCAGTGATGAAAATCAATTACACTTCGTAAGGCACAAACTTCTCCGTGATCTGAAACTCAGTATCTGAATAGATCATGTTTTCAAAGCCTTTTCAAAATTGTTGTCTTCCTAGAGTTTTAAAGATGTGGAAAATATTTGAATAGCAAAATTAATTTTTAATACTCACCAAGTTGCAAAAACAAACGATCAAACACGAGGAGACGAAATCACAAGACGCCAGTGTGAAGTTTATAAATACATGGTGATTTGTACGGAATTTGGGAACTCGAGCAGCGAATGTAAACAGGACCAAGACAGTTGCCCACACGGATGCCAGTACGGCTATGAGCCAAAAATCAAATGGATAAGAATCTGGTTTTTAAACGGAGAATTCCGTCACTCCATCCACTTTCGGGCTGTTTGTCACCTCCATTTGCAGAGTTTGTTTGCGATGAAATAGTGGTGATCAGCAGCAAATTTAAAAATCTGATTGATTCATGATCAATTTTGCAAATCGGTTGTCAAACTGTAGCAAATGGACCATAAATCAAATTATCCACGTGTGCTCCATGTAACTAGCAGTTTTTGAAAATAATATGTGTGCAAATCTCTACTTTATTGAACATCAGAGGGGCGACATGCACATACGCTCTATGTCATTTAAAGCATTATTAAGCTTGATCCGGTCTGGTCATGAGAAGCTTACAGCAGGTCTTGTTCAATGTACTGATGCCACTGGTGATTTGATCACGGTGAAATCTCAGTGCACAGATATAAAATAAATTATCATATTATTTATGAATGTCACTCGGCTCAAACCAATGATGACATCAGCACCATGATTCTGTTGAAAAGTGCGAACGAGCGCTTAGAACGTCTATTATGAACGAAAAGAGGGTTGTAAAACGACAAAGTAACAAAGGATATTGCTTTTTGCATGTCCACCCGCTTGTCAATCCCTGTGTATGTAAGCGACAACGGATTACCAAATGTAATTAGAACACAAAGTGTTGTCCAGAGCATCGCGAAGTCCCGTCCAGGTATTGAAAACATGCCATTTACGCTACTTTACTATTCTCTGAAAAAGTGATAAGAATGGTGCAGATAAAAATTGGTGACAGCAGGTTATGGCTGAATCTTTAATTGTCAATTCGAGTCTGTATTTACGATTGGAAAACCAATGATCCAAATGCTAGGTTCGAATAATCCTTGTAAAATATCAGTTAATGAACTCTGTACGTTTAGTATGGTGTGTTCTGTTTGGTTTGTACCTTGTTTGCAAACACGTCCAATTTACATTTTATTTGTACATATTTTAATTTTTTTGTAATTAACGTTATGTATAGCTGGTGAATGTATGTGTAATAAGCTTTTGAGCTTGGAAATAAATAAATTAAAAAAAAAAGGTTGCTTTCAAAACTAACTTATAGAACTTCATGAAAATAGCTCCGAAGTATTTCATCAAAACCTTCCTTAAAATCATTGCATCAAAGACACAACGGCTTTACAATTAACAACTTTTTAAACGGCTCGCCTCCTCTAGATTGGCTTACAGCTAACATCTCGCCTACTTACAAAAATAATAGCCACTGTCTTGAATTACTAGCCTGTTCAGTTGCGGACCCAGGATTTTTGGAACGATTGGGCTTGGAAATTGGCTGCCAATAACACAGCTGCAATGCAGCGCGTGCCGGGGTGAGTGCGGGAGGGTTTCCCCCTCCTGCAATGTGGCGGGGGTTGGGTATGCACGTGCAAAGGGTTTACCCCTTCCCGAATTTAGCGTCAAAAACTAAACTTGGATTATCAAGAAAATGCAAGTTTTGTGTTCCTTGAAAATACTTGGATTATTGAATTAATATCTTGGATTATCGCGCGAAAACCTGAATTTTGTTCGAAATCCAAGATTTTTAAGTTTTTTGGACATCGAGTGTTCAATACCGGAACAAAATTACGATACTCACAGCCGATTCTTGGTAGAAAACCCCTTCGGGCCCCTGTTCATATAGTTATAAATTAATCTTTTAAGATTAAAAGCGAAACCTAACGCTTTCTTCTGAAGTTAGTACATCGTTTAATAAGCCATTCCAGAAGAAAGTCAAGAATTTTTCGTGTTATGAGATTTGTGAAGTTCAATGCCCATTCCCTTTTTATAACTAGGTTCTATTTTATTAATTTTACTGCAAATTCATCTTAAGAAGTGGTTTAGAGACTTAAGAAAGATGATCTTCTTAAATTCACTTACGAGTTAATCTTAACTTTTGTGAACAGGGCCCTGGACTTTCAGGGAGTGGGCGGCGATTGGCTTTATTTTTTAAATCATGAGAAGTTTTTCTTTTTTTCCCTGTGTACGGCATGAAAAGTGGGTTTTGAAAAAAAAAACCTGAAAGTGTTTATAATGGTAATTTATGGGAATAACGATGGGCCCCGCTCGCCCGTAGCGAGTGCCTTTACTTTAAAGGGTCATAACTTAAAAACTGAGCCATCTGAACTGCATCATGAGAAAGAGCTCTTTTAAGAATGTGTTGGATGTAAGCAAAAAAATAAAAATGGTATTAAAAATTCGATGATTTACCTGTCATAACTGAGAGCTTATTTTTGAACAAATTTGTACGCAAATCGCCAAAATTAAGGGTTTTTCGACCGGTTTTGCCATTCATGCAAGCAAAATTGGTATTTATTTGGCAATGATGGGTGCCAAAGTAAGCATACACATGTTATTACTCTAAAGAATAAGAAAAAATACAAATATTGTCAGTATTTACTTACAGTAGCATCATACGTAACATAAAGTACCATTGTACACTGTAAAGTGTAGGAAGGTGGCAACCACCACCCCCCTGCCGACTTTGACGGGACACCCTAACCTCTCTGAAGGTGGTACCTCCATTTTTTTCTCTAAAATGACCGCAAAGGGTGAACTTACATAAAAGCCTTAGATCATTTCCGTTTGTGTTTTTGTGCGAATGGGGATTATCCGTTAGGGGGGGTGGTCCCCCTTGGTTGGACGAGGGTTAAGCTGTATCTTTATCGAGACAAATTTCATATAAAATATAGAAGAGAAATGGTCAATACGAGCCGGTAGAATGGTCAATTTTCTTCCTGACTATAATATCGATGAAATAGCAATGCAGATTACAATTTGTAGCTATTTCCTCTTACAAAAATCACGCACATGCTTAATAATGTATAACCTTAACTTTTAGGATAGGCAGTTTTATCACCTGACCCGTTTTCTTCTTATTTTTTTTTGGGGGGGCGGGGGGGTTATTATTTTTTTCTCCCTCCAACGAGGGGGCGTGCGCCGAGCACGCCCCTATGTAGATCCGCCAGTGTGCGTCTTTGACCACTGTTACAGGACGTATCCAAGGTCAGAAAAACAACCTCCCGTGGTATCACGATGACTATTTGCAAGAAGATTGACTTGATCAATGTGTAAATTTAAAACAATGATTGAGATCTGATCTGATCATCAATCACGAAATGCACAAAATTGTAGCAATGCACAAACATCATATTTCTTACCAAATTACAACATATCATGAATTACTAAAGTTCAAGAAAGTTCTCCGGTCGTTGGATGCGCACCAGGGTCGGTAGAATCAGGTCCACATAAATCTTGACCACACATTTCTTGCTGGTACAGTTATTGCAAAAGTCTCTTTACTCAAGACCCGCCGATTATTTTGTACACTTGTATAGACTTGGACAAATACGGAAGTATAATTACAGCTTGGTATATAATAATAGTCTATGTAAAGGTACTCAGCGCGTTAAAGGTGATCTCTTTTTAGAGCCGTCACTGGTATACACAAAATCCCGCTGATATTATAATTAGTGCAGGAACTTTAAGATATGTGTAACCAGAAAGCGGAAATAAATAAGCCATGGCTAATTTTTCAGGATAGTTTTCTAATGTTGTGAGGAGCAACATATCAAAAGTCCCCAAGTTTTCCCCTTGTGCTAATTGAGGAATAAGGGGGTAAGGTTTATAAAATTAAAATGATTCAATTGAGCTAAATCATTGACTATTGTATTCGTCTAGTCTCACTGATTAAGAAAATGTATAGTTTGCCTAACTTTTTACCTTTACGTTAAAAAATACAGGCCAACAAATGTTCAAGGTCATCGTGGGGTAAAATTTTCAAAACAATCAGATTTTAATCAACTAATTCCAACTTGTACATGTTGTACGGTTATATTAAGGTGGAAAAAATTATTCCCGCCGTCTACATCATTTGAATATTGACCTTATAGTCAGCGTCTTGTGACCTCCCATAGACTATGTAGAAATCTGACATGATGAGCCCTATGACTATGCAAGGAAATTACTTGAACTGTTTAAATATATATTTTCAGTTTATACACAACGAGATGAACACATGGACACACCTTTTCCCACACTTTTGAGGAAAATCGGAGCATTCTGAACCTATACCCCCAGTATGAACTTGATTAGTTATTTCCATATAGTTAATTAACCATATATCATAGATATGGCAAACTATATCTTTTTAATCCTTATGACATGACACAAATGATGGTATACATTTGAACACAATTGCAATATTTTAAAATTTGGCCCCCTGTACAAACTTTAACCCCTTATTCTTCAATTAGCACAAGGAGGAAACTTGGAGACTTTTGATAGGAAACTATCTTGAAAAATTCAGCTATGGCTTATTTCCGGGTGTCTTTCTATTTATCTTGGACTACATGTTAACCTTTGTTTTTCCCAAAGGCACCGATTTTTGTGCACCTCTTCAAGTAATTTGACCGAAATATGAACATAAGAGTTTATAACTCAAGTGTTATACAAGTTCTCCACCTTCTATTTGAGCCATCTTGTCAACTGGCAAGGAAAAACTACTTGCAACAGAATTTATCCTCAACAAATTTCCCATGATGCAACAAAAATGTGCAACGACAAGTTGAAAATGTTGCAATCCTTCCAGTTTGCTGAAACGTACCCGAGGAAATCACCATCCTGCACTTGAGAAATTACAGAAAGCGTATTTTCCTTAACATATGGTGAAATCCTGCTTCCTTTGCAAAAAAAAGGAAACTCTGTGCAGCTCGTAGAATGATCAAGACACTATACTTCTCAGACTTTCGTTCTCTATTGTTCTCTGATTGCGAACATCTTCTAACATGTTTTAACTCAGGAAGTATTCCCACCTCTAGTCTGCATATAACTGGGTCCATTAGATAACCATCTTATTGGCAACACTAGTTTTATGTTAATTATTTTTCCATTTTTCACCTTTATAAAATTAAATTTAAATTTACATGATTTAATTACTTAATTACAAAAATAATAAAATATTCAGGAGTTTGGCACAACCCGAGATTCGGCTATCTTTTAATTATCCCTGGACAAGAAATTACCCGCTTGGTTGTCCCGATTTACCGCATTCGATATTTGGAAGCTTGGTCCCGGCTGCGATAGTTACATCTCGATGTATGTTTTGCTGATAAGAAAGCGTTGATCCTTATCTGCTACATCCCTAGAATGATGTGCGAAGGTTTTAATGGTACCCTGAGTGTTGGACGGCCATAGTGATCAGCGGCCATTTTTGAAAGCGCTTAGAGGCCAAATCGCATAAGGCTCTCTATAAATCTCTGCTATTGTTATTATTCTTACGATTTGATAACTTGTTTCAAAATTCGCCTTAAGGTACATCCTAAACATGACCTAAAATAGTAATATAACTAAATGGTTTAAGGTCAACAACAATAAAGGGGTTGACCTCCACCCCTGAGTTTTAAAGGGCAAGGGCCCGGTCGCGAATACTCTCGTTCCGTTTCCCGCGGAAGTGGGTCAGGCAAGGTCAAATTTTTAAATTGATCCAAACATGTGAAAATTATACCATGTTATTTTGTCTAACCACAAGGTTCAGAAAGGTATAGTTTTGGTACTATCTCCAACGTAAACTTTAAAGAGTTTAGCTAAAAACAACAAAATCAATAAGAAGTGTCAATTTCATGTTGTACATGTGTCAAATTTCTAAATTGCGTCCGATTTAAATAAAAATGCTGCAAATTATTGATAGTTATTCTGTGATTAAAAGTAGACTAGTTTTGACTTTCTCAAAGACTTAGTTACCGATGTAGGGGGCACAAGAAGGTCAACGTCCATGGCATTCAAGGGGCTTGACCTTGTGTCGCCCCTACTTCTTAAGCAAGCATCTGAGGCACTCAAACTATTCCTTATTTTGATCCTATGAGCTCCACCAATAATTTGCCCTATTTTTTATCCCAATCGAGCAACTTAAAAATTTGACCCCTGTACACTGAATTTTGACCCTCTTTATTGATTTTGCTGTTTTTAGCCTATACTCTTAAACTTTACGTGGAATGTCAACCCATACCTTTCCTGAATCCTGTGGTTTAGACAAACTAACGGTATACTTTTCAGCACTATTAAATCAAATTTAAAATTTGACCCCTGTAAAACTTTGTTGCCCCCTCTCCTTAAGCAAACATTTGTGGCACTTAGAATTATGTTTCAGGGGCCCCTGTCTCTCTGTCTACATATTTAATCACCTAACCTTTTAGTATTTGAGATTGTGTTACATTGTCTGCTAGCTCCTGGCTAATACTGAGACAATTTCAGTCCATGCATTAATCTCTTTCATACTCAATACAGATACAATAAAGTCTCCTAAAATTGCTTACTGATTTTTTCGAAACGAAAATCTCCCATTGGATTACACCGCTTTATTTCCGTTATACACTTTTATTCAATGCATGGCGGAATAAAGCATGTAAACCATGGGCGTTTCGTTGTTCGCAAAATACCGTAAGCCGAAGGTCCGAGTAGCGGCGCAAGGGGTTTCATGTGGGTTTTTCCCCCAATTTCTCTTTCCCTTGTCCCCCAATCCCCCCCCCCCCCCTCCCTGGAAGACAAATGACAGATTTTTTTGCAAAAATCAGCGGTTTTGGGCCAAAAAATCACCACCTTGGGCCAAAACTCGTTTGAAAATCTCAAAATTTTGATATTTCCCCCCTAGACTTTCACTTTTTGGCCTCACTTTACCAGCGATCTCCCCCCCCCACACCGTGAAAATGAAGTCTGGCGCCGCTAAACTGAAGCCTCCTAAAATATACAATCAATATAAACTTTCAACATTAAAAACATCATATGATAACAAATGTCTGTAGCAATTTTTGTAAAGGCTGGCTCGAAGATTTCGAAATAATTTTTTTTGTAGTAATTACATAATTCCATCTAAACTAAAGAAGGTCCTAAATGTGTTAATTAAAACTTAGAGATGAATCGGATTTTTCGTTTCATGCAATAAAATTTATGCACAGTATAACATGGTGCCATAGGATACCGTGTTATAACAAACTTCCGGATCCCGAAATTTTGTAACAAAGTTTGAGCTTACGCTTGTTATTTTCACACATGATTGGTATATTGGACAACATTACATATATGCAAAAACAACCGATTTGTTTGAGTAATTAATTACCCCATCGGGACATCTGAAGTTCAGCCTTTTCTAAGCTATTGTTCACCTATAGTTTATGCGTGTTGTTCACTGACATAAATAAGAGATCAAGAAAAAATACAGCCGGGTCATTGCCTGCCAATTAAACAATCGAGGACTATTCAAGATAAGCTTTAATCAGCCCCAAATTGGAAGGTATATCACTTGTACTTTTTTGCTTATGGGCCCCCCAAAGTATGGTCCTAGTGGTTTTGGCCTTTGTGACCCCTGTTATTTAATTGGGCAAGGTGCTGCATTTTTTCTGCTCACATATTGCAATCGCAGAAAACAAAGGTTATTCCAGAATGCCCAAGTTTGAAGGATCTGAGGGGTGTAGTTTCTTTACTTAGGCCCTCTGAATATTGAATTTACACACCGGACATGTTTTTGAGGGACACCCCCTCAAAATTTAAAATTGCTGTAGCGTGGAAACGAAAAGAGGTACAGAGCTCCAATTGTCAGATTTTAGTTTCTCATGAGTATCTTTCAATACACAACAAGGAAAGAAAGAAATCGATGAAGGTGATGGTGTACTCGATTTGTTTTTGGAATGGCATGGATGACCCAGTCCTTAAAGTCAGCATGTCAGTTCAGTTTTCCCTCCCACTGGTTAAATGCGTCATAATAAAGAGTGCTGTTCGATATCTGATATTCTCTGGAAGGCATTTTTGGGGGTTTTTTTGAAGGGTGTTTACTGCCAAATTGACATTTGAATATCTATTGTTTAACATTTGAATTACCCAAGTGAAAGTACATTTTTTCGGATGATGAGAACAGGATTACATAATGGTTTCCATTGTGTGGACATTTTGACTTCACTATTGACATTTGATTTACCTGTTGTGATTTTGATTTATTTTTCAAGTGGACATTTGGTTCTGTCCTTTGTATTGTTTTGACATTTGAATTCCCTATTGACAATTTTGAATTTCCAACAAAAATTACAATTGTTATGATACAATGGATATTTGACCTGGAAAAATATATCAAAAACGCAGTGAAATATGTCTGCGTGAACTTCACAGGATGGTGTACGGAGGTGAAGGTTCTTTTTTTGGGACGGTGGGGGGGGCAGGACAAGACTGTCGTTTGGGACATATGGCGACACTTTTCCAAACGGTATTTTATGGAATTCTTACTTGCATTTTCTCGGCAGTCTTGGTCCCAAGAACATTACAAAATCAACTCTTAAACCTTCGTTCAATCAATCTTGTAATGTCATGATAAATTTTGAAATAAATTATTGACCTCAAAACAATCCGGTGGATTAACCCCGCTGCAAAAACATTTAGATTTTAGATATTCGTGACCAAATCTCAGTTCCGATTACGCGGTAAGAGCGCCTTCCTAATGTTAAGTGTTTGAAATAGACTCGCGCCGGATGTTCATGCCAATTTGAATTCACTGTTGCTGTTAAGATGGCATGTCCACCCCACCTCTTTCCTCTGCTTCAGTTACATAATTATTGTAATTCTAAATCATTTGCATACCTAACGCAGACTGAGGAACTCATAGCTGGAGCTTGCAACGAAATTCGCAACGCGTTGCGAACATTTCAGCAACGCGTGCGGGGTCGGCCAATCAAAAAAATGCATGAATTTCTGTGACGTTTTCAAAAAAATAGACCCACAACGGTTGCAAGTAGCTAGCAAAAGCGTGTGGATGTGGAAACTAACAAACGCGTTGAAGCCTTCCAACGCGTTGCGAGATTCAAACGCGTTGTGAGCTTTAAAACGCGTGCGGAAAGGTCCACAAGCCATAAGGGTCATAACGTATTGCGCAACGCGTTGGAGAAAAAAGTAGCAAACGCGTTGCAGACAATTTCGGAAACGCGTTGCGGCACTCGGCCAATAAAATCATGAATGCTGTGACGGATTTCAAAAAAATAGATCCACAACGCGTTGCGGCAATACGGTTATGCCCTATGGCGTTCACACGGTTGCAAGCCATCACAAGCGTTGCGAGCTTCACAACGCGTTGCAAAACTTCACAAACGCGTTGTGAAGGCAATACGGGTCATAACGTATGGCCGAGCCAAAAGCGTCTGTTTTCTCTGTGGTGAAGGTTTCCAAACGCGTTGTGAAGGTCGCAACGCGTTGGTGAGATTTTATTTTTGAATACGTCACAGTTACCTTCATTGATTTGATTGGACGAACCGCAACGCGGTTGCTGAAATTGTCCGTCACACGCGTTGCTGAAAATGTCCGCCGCAACGCGTTGCCGAAAAATGTCGCAACGCGTTGTGACTTTCTCACAAAGCGTTGCGGCAATACGTTAAGTCCTTATGGTTTGTTAACCTTAGCAACGCGTTGCGACCAATGCTTGCAACGCGTTGCCTGAGCTCGCAACGCGTTGTGAGTTTGCAAACGCGTTGCCCAAAGTATCTAGCAACGCGTTGTGGGTCTAGTTTTTTGAAATACGTCACAGAAAATTCATGATTTGATGCCGACACCGCAACGCGTTGATGAATGTCTCAACGCGTTGCCGAAATGTTCGCAACCGTTGCTACTTTCTTGAAACGCGTTTTGCAGCAATACGTTATGGCCTTTACTGGCTTGCCATACCGATTCAACTTACCATGTTGCCAAGTTGAACGTGGTTACCGATTGTAAACGTGTTACACTGCACTCTGACATGGGATCGTTCAGTATTGTGTTGTAACACCATTCCTAGGGACTATTTACGGACGTAGCAATACTCCGGGGACGGGATCACATAATGAAATGGATAGGGTAAGGCTGGCGCTTCGAAACACGGGCGCTCGGCTGACAGAGGGACCTCAAACCAAAAGAGGTTTTGGGTGAAAATTTTCAAAAATTTCTCCCAAAGAGGTGACATTGGTAAACTTTCCCAAAAAAGGTGGTCTTTGGGTGACATTTTCAAAATACATGCTGGGGGTCTTTGGGCGAATTTTCAAAATACGTGGGGTCTTTGGGTGACATTTTCAAAATACATGGGTCTTTGGGTGACAGCGGTGGTGCTGAAAATTGGGGTCTTAACATCTTGCGTTGCGGCAGGCCGCGTATAAACTCGCTCAAAGATGAATTTTGGTCAATTTTTGTCTTTTCTTGTTATAAACCAGTTTCCAAATTATTTATTTCATGAGGGCGTGAAATGCTATTTTAAAGGAGTCAAAAGAAGACATTAGACGTGTTTTCGTTTCAGATGGCCATACCAAAAGACCTACCAATATTTGGAAAGCAATCTCAAAGCCACTGACTTAGTGTTTTAACTTATACAGAATCTCGGCGTTGCAATAAGTTAACCAGCATACATACCGTCACCTCCACGATGGAAGTGCCCCCCTCCGTATGGTAGTTATTACAGCCAATATGGTGCCATCTTCATGCCCCCTCAGTGTCAATAAATGAGATTTATATTTGAAATACGTCACCGAAATTCATGATTTTGATTTACCGACACCACGCAACGAGTTGCCGAAATGTCGCCAACGGCCGTCTGAAAGTCGAAACGCGTTTGCCGAAAATGTCGCAACGCGTGTACTTTCTCACAAGCGTGCGCCAATACGTTTTTGACATTTTGGCTTGTGGACCTTAGCCACGCGTTGTGAAGCTTGCCAAGCGCGTGTGGGGAAGATCGCAAGCGCGGTTGTTAAGTTTGCAAAACGCGTTGCAAAGGATCTCTAGCAACGCGTTGTTGTGGGTCATTATTTGAAATACGTCACAGAAAGAAAAATTCATGATTGTGATTGGCCGACGTCGCAACGCGTTGCCGAAATGTCGCAACCGCGTTGATACTTTCTCGCAACGCGTTGCCGCAAACGTTTATGGCCTTTCTTAGCTTGCCATATCGCCCCAGGATCACTTCGTTTCGTGACCGGTGTGAAGTATTCATAGTCTGGCAGGTGTATAATAGTCCGGGCTCCATAAATGACAACGGAATATAAAGCGGGATGAAACTAATGTGCGTGAAGAGTCAACTAATCGATTGCCCTATTGGTTCACAATTGTTCCGGACTGTGAGCCGGAGGACTATCATATCCTGCCACACAGTCCGCCTGTTTCAGTGATCACTCCCGTTATCAGCTCGCGGGAGACGCGCGAAGCGCGGGCTTCCCGCAAGTTAACATAATAGCAAGCAACTTTTGTCCTCTTTCAAAGCCCGGTGCGATTTCTTTCAAAGTAATGCTCTTTGTAAGTAACAGTATTGACATTTATGTAAGCACGGATTCGGGTCAATATAGTTATAATAAAAGAAACTTTACCACTTGTAACCATACATTACATTGTTTGTAGTTCCCGGGAATACAGTGCAAAATACCATCGTACTGAAAATGTCACGGGTTTTGTGCAGTGACTAAGGTCTAGACATATGAGTCACGCAGCCCCCCTATTGCATACCATACAATAGCCGAGATGAAGTGCCAGGTGTGCAACACTCGGCTCAGCAGTTTTGGGTGGGTACCGCCTACGTCCTGATAAATGGGGTGGGTGGGAAATGATGATCATTGCGTTTCATGCTATACTACGGTATCCTTAAAATGATCTGTGATTCTGTGTATCACCAGATCTGCAGATTGACGTGGAATCTCAATCAAATAATGGCATCGATGATTCCAGGTGTGCCCCACTCGGCGGTTTTGAGTACCGCACTTCGTGATTTACTTACTTAATAACATACTTGCTAAAAGAGTATCTCAATCGTTGTGTAGATCGGTGGCCTACACGTGATAAACATAGCTACGAGTTGGCTTGGGGTTCTAGCTAAAGCCGGGCTGAGCCAAGAATGGCTGATCCAGCACTACCCGTCCACAGCACATTGAAGCCACGGACTTGTAACTTTTGCATGGATTTATAGTATTTGTTGAATAAAATTTAAAAAAAATAGTTTTTTTTTTTTTACATTAGCCTAAGTCATGCAAGTGAATAGTGAGTAAACGTGACCTGGAGCTCATTGGGACTTGAAGCTACTTGAGCTGGACGTGCCTGGAACCTTTTCAAAGCAGCGTTAAAAGTTTAAACAAGGTGAAGGTAAGCACTGAGACAAAAGCTTAGATTGGTCGTGTACTTAGCCTACGTAATATCCCTGGTAATAGCCTACATGTTTATCATGATACAGCCTCCAGGGCCGGCTGGGGGTCCATGCACTATTGACTTCATAATCTTAAGATTTTCTAACAAAAAAATGGGATGAGCTTCGAAACTCAACCACCGGTTGCATCGCCGGTTAATGGCCGGTTCTTGGTCAGTTGGAACCAGTTGGACTATTGCAAACAATGCGAAGCGGTTCATCTGCCTGAACCACGGGTCACCAGTGGTTGATTTCGACACCCACCCCGCATAATACCACTATTAGTATATCTCATAGAAACCGTAGAACAATAAAGGTTATGTTTTGGGTCATCCTTTTTAATGCTGACAGAGAATAATTAGGGGGGATAGCCTATACCAACGGTTAGGCATGCTATGTGATATAATTCTGCCTATATGCGCACATCCTCAGATGGCTAGGCTTTGCAAATACTTTAAAACGTCTGGCATAGCCTACTGGCCTGTTCATAATGCTATGGCTTTCCCATGGTGTCGCAGATGGGTGTTTTGATTCAATCCCACAATGCACCAATTTTTGGGAAATTTCACCTCAATAAGGGCATGTGATCACATAAAAACCATTTTAACACATAAAAACCCAGACTTAACGCTCATTTAGCCACAAAGCGTTAGTAACTTAGGGAATTTTTTGCATGATTATGAAAGTCTTTGTGGTTCTTAACTTTTGAACACTTTTAATCCCAAGTATGTGTTTATAGTCAGTACGGTAAGGGCACATTTCTATGGACATCATGGAATTGATTCCAAACACCCTCCTGCATAGTGCGTAAGTTATAAATATATTTAAAGCATAATGAATATTCATCACGCCATTAATTTTGATTGCGCAATTCTGACTTCGTCAGCTTGAAACGGGTATAGCAGCCTATTCCTACTACTGCGGTCCGGAAAGTGTGTGTCTGTGTCACAGACTTCTAAAGATATCTTAATTAGTACTGCGCGATAGATTAAGTTATCAGCCCGTCCAAGCGATGCCATCAATGAAACTAAATCTCAAATATCTCGGAAGGAAACGAAGGTGTTCTATGGAGATATTTGCACCAGAGGGTCCGTTACTATGTTTTGTTTTTGGATATGTCTCGTAATTGGTCTGAACCTATAGAACCTAGCGAGAAATTGACGTTTTGTCGGGTCTGCGGTGCTCTCAAACACGGAAAAGTTAAAGAGACACTGTACATATTAAAAATAGTGCGCTCTCAAGATTTTTCAAAATCGATATGTTTGCATGGTTGTAAAGACTTTATATACAAAAGCACTCACCCGAAATGATTAAGACCAAATCAGCTTCCTTATGGGTAAACAGAACGATTTTATAATTTAACGTCGCCGGCGACGTTAAATTCAGCAGACGACGAAAATGGCGTTTAACACAAGAACACGCATGCCCTATGCATGTTTCCCACGCTATGCACATTGTTTGATCGGTCTATTACATTTGTGGTTTTAATATCAGTGAGTACGAGTCAAAAATATTCATGTAATATACACATTTGTTGATTAAAGTTATGGAAAACTTAAAAAGTTGGCCTACAATTACCTGGATGTCTTTATCCTCATATCAATGCCCCTATCTGTTTTTGGGTATGTTATTTTTATGTGTAAAATATATCTCTGTTCTTCCAAAGGCCTAGACTATCATTTGAGAGCAAATTGAAGAAATTTCATATTTTGTGAAAATGTGCCAGTGCCGCTTTAACACGCAATCGCTACGGGCCGCATCCCTTTTTCCCACAATGCCTTTCGGTATTATTCCAGTCTTGAGAATTTTCAAACGCTGCGCCAACTTTTTTTTTCACTTTTAGAAACAGGATATACGTACTTACCGGACCGCCGTGTCATACCACTATCACGGTCGTCTTCGAAATATATTGTACAGCTTGGGTGGTTCTCGTGAAGGGCCTTCTTGATCATCTGGTATACATCTTTCAAGTAAACCATTTCACTAATTGGCATTGAAAGTTTTACAACCAAGTCTAGCAGTTTGGGCACTTGACCTTACTAACAGGCCCATGGTCACACTCACTCTACCTCTGAAAGAGGGAATATTTTAACAAACTATTTTTAAACATATCTACATTTCTATATTTCAAGTAGGGCTTCTTCTTGATAACTATAAGTTAACTTAAAATATTTATTAATTTAATCATGTCTCATTACTAGAACTCAAGCTTTAAAGGTGGTTGTTCCGATTTATGTGTATTGTGTTCTCTACTTGATATGAGAGCCTGGCACTTGCACATACACCCCATAAAGTACCGTGGGAAACAAACTTGCGGTTTTGATGGTAGACGCAATAATGCATGTTGCAAAGCCCTATTCAATACTGTGCTAATAAAGTGGTTAACCACTAAAACGGCGGCTTTTTGTTTATATCTTGGGAGTGAAATGGATTCGAGGGCTCAAATTTCAGGACGACAATGAGAAAAATACGGCCTTTCATCTGATATCAAAATCGATACTACTTCCGGGTAAATCAGGGGGTCCCAAAGACGATCGGAACACGCCCCTTTAAGTCATTACCACAATCAGTTTCCCCACATTCCATGTGAAAATTCAAGAGCTGCAAAAAATTGTTGATGTGGTCTGGAAGAGGACCATAGCAAAGACAAAATGATTTGGTCTTTATGACATACTTGCTAATTCAAATTTAACAGTTTTAACACTCTGGAGAGAGTTGACCAGGCCAACTGAGGCAGCCCTTTAAAGCAAGGAAATGATCTATAGTGACAACGGGGACACTACTTCAGGTAATGAAGGTCTTGTCTGTTATGTTGTTGACATTACGTTGATGCTGTTGTCGTCATTATTTGAATCGCGCTCTGTCTGTATTAAAATGCACAAACAATACAGGTCTGTCTTACGCTAATGGTCGGCTAGTGAATGTATAAATTCGTATTTGAAAAATTGCTGGACGAATGTTGTTTAAACATTTAAAACACATCTCAAATGTTTACGAATCAGTGTGGTACACCTTAAAATCCACGTTAATATTTTTTTTTTAAACAGCGTTTTAACAGAAAACTGTTGATAACAATAAAACATGCTAGATAAAAGCAAGATGTATTGGCACGTATATGATTAATCAATGATGTCTTTAAAAAATTAAGACGGTTTATTGCCATTTGGTGTAATCTTATTTGGTCTTAATACCCATCTTGTCTAACATCAATACGTCTAAACCCATATTCTCTAATACCAATTTGTCTTATAACCATTTAGCCTAACATCCAATTGTCTTTCAACCAAAATGTCTAGTGTCCATCTGGTCTGTTACCATTTGGTCTAATAACCACAAACACCATTTGGTCTAATACCCATTTGGTCTAATATCCATCTGGTATAATAATATCCATCATTTGGATGTCAAACTAAAATCTTAAGCATTAACAAGCAATAAAGTATGGATATAGGTATAAACACCAGATGAATATTAGACCACATGGATTTTAGACCAGATTAATATTAGACCAGATTAATATTAGCCTAAATGGATATTAGACCAAGTGTGTATTAGACCAGATGGATAGACCAGATCGTCATGTGAGTGCAACAAAGTCGTATCTTCATTTTCATGATTTTACAGGAGAAGCATTTTTGTGTTTCATTCTTTTGTGACTTTTCAAATGAAAATAATTCTTACACACGATTAAAATGTATTTTTTTAAATATCTTATAAATATTTCATTTCCCACTTAAGTCGACTAATTAAGAAGTAATTGGGTAATTAAAATGGCGTAACTACACACATGATTTCCCGTGTCGTGCAACAAAGTCGTATCTACCAGTTACGACTTTGTTGCACGACACGTGAAATTCAATTTTGAGTGCAACAAAGTCGTATCTACACCTAATTAGGCCTAATTAGCCTAATAACTCTGTAATAAATTGAGCCTTATACTTGAAATATATGTTAAATTATGCGTATTCACTTACTTTAGCGTTATATTGAGTGGAAAAAGGTCGTAACTACATTTTGTGATATGTTTTTAAGGTTTTTTGTGCCGAAATTAGCATAAATTTGGTAAAAAACGAAATTGCTCTTTTCACAAAATATTTTGTGAGATTTTTTACTTATACACCTTTTAAAAAACATCGCTTACAAGAAACATGTGTATCTACATACTTCCCTTATGCGGCAACATACTAGTCGTATCTACCAGTTACGACTTTGGTTGAACTGAACAAGAAATTCAGATTTTGTGAGTGCAACAAGTCGTATATAAACAAATGGGCCTATTTAGCTTAATAACTCTGCAATAAGTTGAGACTGTCACCTGAAATGTATATAAAATTGAAGCGTAATGATACTTACTTTTCATATTTATTTAAAGTAACTCAATTTCGCCAAAAATGTCAGTTACGACTTTGTTGCACTCACATGACGAGATGACCATCACATGGGTATTAGACCAGATGAATTATGAGACTACACGGCTATTAGACTAAATGGTTAGTAGACTAAATGGTTATTAGACACAATGGTATTACACCAATTGGAGTTGGTGTCAACAAAATTGACATTCAACCAAGTGGTTTTAGACCAAAATGGCAAGTCACCAAATTTGTCTACACGAAGAATAAATCATCAATTAATGTAATTGGAAAACCACAAAGTATTTGAATCAGGTTATTAAGGTATTAAAAGGTCTAAAATTAAAAATTTGGAATTCAAGTTAAACATCCAAATGGGTTATTGTATGCTCAAACGTATTACTGCATGCTCAAAATTTAGTACATAGTCCGAATACGTTATTACAAGACCACAAATGCGATAAGATAATTGCTTTTAATATCCACAAACACGAAAAACCTGTTAGACTTCCATACCGGGTTTCCATACTATGTTTGCTGGTCAGCCTGGTCCCAAATTAAATGTCGACAAACTCATTGTTTTAGACACTTTGGAAAACACCTGTCTATCAAATGGCCAAAGGGACCAATCAAAAATATTAAGTCTTAGCACTAGAAAAGGCGTGGATTCGAACGACCTCCACCATTTTATATTGAGTTTGTTTCGCATATCTTATATATGGAAGACTTGATAATGGAAAGAAAATATATCATTAAGTTTATCCGAGTGAGAATTGAGCAGATGATTGTACATTGTTATCAAACCATGATGTGACTTAGCTCACATGTTTGTTGAACATAACAGTATTTTTGGCCATTCATATTCTTTTTTGTTATCTGTCTTGTTTGTCTGTTTTTGTTTTATTTAGCCTGGGTAAATCTTTCATTGTTCTGACCCGGGGTTCTTACACTGCTTTCCAATGATGCCCAGGGATCCAGGGCGATTTGGGACAGCCAGGGGTTTCCACCTTACTCTTACCGAAACTGGCTGCGATTACTTATACAGGGATGATTTTCCATGTACTTGGGACAGACGGCTTAACTTCCCCTCCGAAGGACGGGATATTCTCGTGGTTCGTTTGCCGAAGTCCAAATGAACCACAGGGAGAGCGGAATTCCAGTTTTAATCAATATGTCTTTTACAAATCAAATCCACAATTTAATACCTGAATTAAATCCTACCAAGTGGCCCCGCCGGGACTCGAACCGGGGACCTCCTGCACCAAAGGCGAATACCCTAAAGAGTGGGCCACGCTCTCCCAAACATATGTTGAACTCCTATAATTCTATCATTTGATTCGAATAAATTTAAAAAATTCCTTTTTGAAATTTTGAAGAGGCTCTGGGATGGAAAGTACCAAATGATTAAACAGGATTGTCTTTTTTTCTGTTTAACTTGCCCAAGACGTAATTGACACTTTTTGTATGGGATTGTAAACGCGCCCGTAATTGAACGCGGCCATATATTCCCAAAAGAAAAATCAATTCCTCAACAATAAAATAAACCTTCGAATACCTGCGATATTTGAATCTCTTTGAAGACTTTTCAAATAATTTTTCTATTCTGAATATTATAATCCAGACCAATGTTTGAGGTTATATCTGTTTAGTTCTAATCATTCAATATATCTTTCTAGATCTATCGTTATCCTTTTCTTTACTTGAATAAGATATTGTTATACTATACATAAAACCTCAAAGACAAAGTGATCATTCATATCGCGGTCCTCGGACCGATTGTGTCGTCTGCCGTCGCGGTTTGTGAATGATAGACCTCACATGACCTTTGACCTTGACATGTGACCTTTGACCTCATAAACAAATGAGGGTTTGCCTTTAATATCCATAAACCAAGCTTGGTTCCAATTGAACTTCAACTTTTCAATTCAGGCCAATTTAACATTTTCAGCCTATCTTACAACTTGACCTCACATGACATTTGACCTTGGTATGTGACCTTTGACTTCGTCATTATATGCGGGATCCCACGCGTGCCTTTGACTTTTACGGATATTACGGACAAATGTTAACCCTTTTTCACAACAACAATAGACTACATCAACAACATATTACATCAGCAACAGACTACATCAACAGACAAAAAGTGCTTTGCAATGCACATTACACATAAAGCACAGCCTCAGGTTACCATCTACAAAATGGGTGATTCAGTCCTTCAGATTCTGACGGATCACACTTATCTAGGGGTGACCATCAATAATAGACTGAACTGGAATAAACACATTAACAAAACAATCACCAAAGCCAATAGAACTCTGGGGCTCCTGAAAAGGAATTTCCAACATTGTCAACTAAGTGTCAAAGCTACTGCTTACAGAACTCTTGTTAGGCCACAATTAGAATATGTTCATCTATCTGGGATCCCCATCAACAAAGTTTCATTCATGCCGTGGAATCTATTCAGAAACGACGCAGCCAGAGTTGTTAAGAATGACTACAGTCTACGAGTTAGTAGTGTGTCTCGGCATGGTGAAAGATCTAGATGAAATCATTAGAAGAAAGAAGACTAGCTGCTCGTCTAACACTGCAGTATAACAGCTCTAACACCAAATGGCATCCACTGACCTGAGAAAATTTTACATCAATTTCTGAACCAAGTTTAAGGCAGACTAGACAGACTTCAGCCCTCTCATTTCAAGTCCACGTCCAAATAAGAACTGTTATAATATTCTTTCCTCCCACGTACCCCCCCATAGCACAGTGGAATAGCTTACCCGGCGACATCAGGGAATCGACCAACACTAGAAAAATTCAAAGCAAGAATTGGTGACTGCAATTTCTCAGATCACGCGGGTGGGCTCTGTTGACTGTATTAGTGCTTTGCGTCGCGACTGTACCCTGTGCAGGATATCACTTCTTATGGATTTGCACAGTATCAACAGATTGCAGATACAACAAAGTGGACAAAGTATCCCTATGTGGATTCTGTGATGTTTTAAACCTTCTCGATTGCTGGTCATGACTTTAGAAGAAAGAAATATTGACAAAACATACTATCTCTGAATTTTTCCCTTGAAAGGAGTAGTCAACCTGTTGACCAACGTCATACTTTTCATCAAATTTCTAAACAAATTAAAAAAATGGCAACGAGCTAGATGAAATGTTATTTTTTTTGTGACGGCATGACAGCTATACAGGGTATCCCAAAACAAATTGAAATTCATCTTTTACAGTTGTACCGAAAAAAAAATGATGAAAATTATCTCTTTTTGCCCTGAGATAAAGCTTTCCATCAAAAATATCCCAATCTGAAAGAATTAAGCTGAAAATAATTTCTTTGGTAAAAAAATGTGATAATTCTAATTTCCGAATTTGAGCGAATATGTTGAAAAATTCATTAGTTAAATTTGAAATATAAGCCATAAAATAACCACATTTTGATTGCACTTTAAGACATTCTGTATCCAATAAAAACTACGAAATTTATTGCATGTCTCAACCCTCTCACATGAACCACTACAATGAGAGAAAATCATGCCTTGAACTGAAATCGCTCGTTAACCTTTAAGGTGCACGAGAGATTTGAGAACCCCAAATATTGTGTCATAATAGTAATTCATATAGATTTAGACAATCAATAGATTTCGATTTTGCTGGCTACAGAACTGTCTTAAAAGAGAGAAGAAAAGGCGATTTTGCGATTTTGATTTGCTTAAGACATAGGCTCATTTCGTATTTGCTCCGCAAAACAAAATTAGAAGAATTTTCACTATTTTTGTACCAAAGAAAACATTTCTCAGCTTATCCTTTCAGATGGGGATATTTTGATGGAAAGCTTTTAAATCAGGGCACAAAAAAATCAGTAATTTCAATTTTTTAGGGACACACCTGATTATGTGAATCTCTCGTTGCAACCTTAAGAAAGCATTGATGTTTTATGAACGTTTGTAAATGAGATTAATTTGTTATTTGTTAAAGTAGTGAAATTAAATTACATATTGAACCCTTAATTTATAAGTTCAAGTGAGATAAATAATATTTTTATTAGGCAAAGCTATTAGGAAATAGAAATGGAATTAGAAATTCCTTCATAAGATATGTCGAGTTTATTCCGAAGTGTTTGATTCATTTTTTTTTCATAAAGCCGCTCAAGAAAAGGTATCTACAAATTTATTCATATTCGTAAATGTTCACACACAAGCGTATCCCTACTTCAGCACTCCTTTCTTGTCACCGTTACTTTAGCTAGAAACGCGATTTTTATAAATAGCACATGTAAGATGCATTTTGACAACAATACAAAACTAACTGTATCATTATTCATTATTTTTTATCCTTAAAAAATGAACTTTGATTACTTGCTCAAGTCAGGCAAACGGGCTCAGGATTGTAAGCGTCAATTGACAATTGTCATTACTGTTTGAGAAGCTTTTTGGATCCGCTCTGCCTTGACTATTTGAATAGAAACATGTTACGTGCTTGAAGTTGGATTTCCAATCTCGACAGCACGATAAAATCGGGCTTAAAACTATCGCTATTATATGAGGTAGTCAATCACCTTCATAGCTTGAACGGAATCAGCAAAGGCAACTAACGATACAACTAGCTTACGTTCCTTTTTTTCCCACATGTATACTGTTTTTATAAAGATTCCTCTGAGTATATTACATCAAATAAGATTTCTTGTCAATCCCGTCCTCTTTCTTGGGGCTTTCTAGAGCTTGATCCTCTTCCTATAACAGAAGATGTACAAACCTGTAATTGCCATCAAGCACTATCGCGAAACTTGGAAGGTTTAGTTTTTTTAACTAAGGTGGGCAAAAATGTGTGTTTCACTATGTGATCACTCGGCAATGCAGTAAGGAGGACATATGGAACTGAGATCTGTCTGTCCGGCTATGCATTTCGTTGTGCTTTGACATATGGCCGACTTTGGTAAGAAGGTAGGGGACGACAGGCTGCACGTTTGTTATCAGGGTTCAGAGTGGCCCAAAAGGTGAAAGGTCATACATGAGCGTCACTTTCTGTCCGCCATGCATTTTGTTATTGCTTTGACATATGGGGCTGATTATGTGCATGAGGAAGATGAGGACAGTCTGACGTTTGTTTATCAAAATTCAGAGTGACCCAAAGGTCAAAGGTCTCTAGAGGTAATTTCATAGAACTACCCTACGACCGACCTAATTTGGTCAAAGACCATCTGACCTTTGCACAGAACAAATCTGATGTCAAATGTCACACAGCAAGGTCAAATGTAACCCACGGGAAATACACTAGTTTCTCCAATGTTCAATAGATGGATAGTGCGTGCAGCAATTACGCGGTGTAGTCGAATACATGACACGCGCAAACGGCGCGTTTATACTGCGTCGTGCATTTCGCGTCGGTACGCAAATGTAATTTACGCAGCATGACGATCACCGCGCGATGACTTTGGTTCCTTGGATTGAAACATTTGTTTTCAAGAGGGGTGCAATTATTTAAATGAATAAAAAAGAATGCTAGAATATTTTTGACAAATAAATTATGTCGATAAAAAGCAAAAATTACACAATTCTAATAAGAATGAGAATAAAAGATGATATTTTTTGTTTTGGTCATCTTAGATGGTGTCATAATGGATGGGCATCCAATATTTTATCGTGGTGGATACCGGCTGCGCCGGCATCCACCACTCAAAATATTGGATGCCCATCCATTATGACACCATTTTTTTTTTTTTTTTTTTTATTTCTCAGCTTAATCCTTTCAGATGGGGATATTTTGATGGAAAGCTTTACATCACTTCAAAAATCAGTACTTTCAATTTTTTAGGGACATCTGATATGTGAAATCTCTCGTTGAAGAAAGCAATATTATGTTTTATGAAACGTTGTAATTAGATTCATTTGTTAAAGTAGTGAAATTAAATTACAGATGTGAACCTCTTAATTTATTAAGTTCAGTGAGAATAAATAATATTTTTATTTAGGCAAAGCTAATAAATCCTTGATAAGATATGTCGAAATTTATTCGGAGTGCTTTGATTCATTTTTTTTTCATAAAGCACGCTCAAGAAAAAGGTAATTCTTACAAATTTATTCATATATTCGTAAATGTTCACACACAAGCGTATCCCATACTTTCAGCACTCCTTTTCTTGTCACCGTACTTAGCTAGAAACGCGATTTTAGAAATAGCACATGTAAGATGCAATTTGACAACAATACAAAACTAACTGCTATAATTATTCATTATTTTTATCCTTAAAAAGATGAACTTTGATTACTTGCTCAAGTCAGGCAAACGGGCTCATGATTGTAAGCGTCAATTGACAATTGTCATTAATGTTTGGAAGCTTTTGGATACCTATCGGCCTTGACGATTGAATAGAAAAATGTACGTGATTGAAGTTGGATTTCCAATCTCGACAGGCAACTAACGATACAACATAGCTGACGTGACATTTCACATGTATACTGTTTTGATAAAGATTTCCTCTGATTATAATACCATCAAATATATTTCTTGTCAAAAATCCCGTCCTCTTCTTGGGGCTTTCTAGAGCTTGATCCTCTTCCTATAACAGAAGATAGTAAACCTGTAATTTCCATCAAAGCACATATCTGCGAAACTTGGAAGGTTTAGTTTTTTACTAAGTGGCAAAAATGTGTTTCACTATGTGATCACTCGGCAATGCAGTAATTAGGAGGACATATAGAACTGAGATCTGTCTGTCCGGCTATGCATTTCGTTGTGCTTTGACATATGGGCCGACATTTGGTATGAAGGTAGGGGACGACAGGCTGACGTTTGTTATCAGGGTTTCAGAGTGGCCCAAAAGGTGAAAGGTCATACAGACGTCAATTTCTGGTCCGGCTATGCATTTTGTTATGCTTTGACATATGGGGCTGTTTTGCATGAAGGAAGAGGAGGACAGTCTGACGTTTGTTATCAGAATTTCAGAGTGACCCAAAAGGTCAAAGGTCATCTAGAGGTAAGTTTGCATAGAAATGCCCTACGACCACCTAATTTGGTCAACGGACCACTGACCTTAGCACAGAACAAATCTGAGGTCAAAGGTCACACAGAGGTCAAATGTAACACACGGGAAAATACACTAGTTCTCCAAATTGTTCAATCGTTTAGTCGCTCTCACACATGACTAATATCTACTCTATGGGTCATATTCACGCATGCGTCCGAGCGATTAAACGACTGAGAGATTTACAATATGAAGTCTGCTTTACTGTGTAAATTGACATTAGAAAGAAGAAAATGCATCCTTTCCTATTCATTTGCAATTATTGCTGGAGTAGTTTCGCAATTCAGACTGAAATTTATAGGAAATTGCATTTAGCAACTTTAACTCATCCCTGGAAGATTTTGTGGCATTACCAGTAGCATGCAGAACGAAATGCATATTGTTTATGTTTTTCTTGATGGTTTATGTCAATTTTATTATCCAGGAAATGGGTAAGGATGATATTGACGAGCATAAGGGAATAGGCAACATTTTGTATTGTTGGGGGAGTATCATTGCAAACAATGATGAAAGCAGCTGCTCACTCAAGTAATCTGTAAAAGTGATTTTCAAGCAATACTAACCATTACGAAACTCGTATATTATGAATGTTGGCAAGGAAAATAGCTCTAAGTTTACAAATTATCGTAAGAGGAGACTTTCTCATTCTAAATGATAAAAAAATATACGCGTGGTGCAGATCAGTGTTTTCCAATGAAACGATGCTTTTTCGGTGGCTTTAAAGAGCGAATGTCTTATTTTCTAAACCAGTGAGTGAAACTCCTCTAACTAGTTGTGTACGACTTTTTTCACTCAATTGACACAAACTTATACACATCTTATATATTATATAGCCATATGAAGATGAGTGTGGTGTCAAATTTAACGATTTCTGTGTCAAGGAGTTCACAAAACCTATTTACAAAACTGTCAGATGATATAAAAGTAAGGAAAGTTTTCCATACGTCACTATTTCCAAGATGGCCGACATAAAAAGCAAAAATCCTTTATACCTCATACTTACAGCCCCTTGACTAGGAGACGTGTGGTGACAACGTCGTATGTTTTTGGTTTGTTGTAGGTCAGGATTTCAACAGCAATATTCTCGAAAGTGTCAGACGAGTCGTAGTCATTTATCATCACCACCAATGTGACACCAACAATGTGACACCTTGACTACTCTATATGTACACGGCCAATCTTCTTCATTGTAGGTACCACACAGGACTACCGAGAAGACATGGATTACCTACCAACTATTACTTGTCTCAACCTCAAGTTGAGGTGACGTCATTATGCGTCTGTGCATTCCCACTAGTGTCTCGATCGTGCCGCCTTATTCGCGTGCGTATCATGCTATGATTCCAGCATAGCGCGCGCCGATTCATGGACTGCGCAAACTAAAAGTCGCAGTGACGTCACCTTCAACTTAAGAGCACAAACTACTAGATGTACACTTGCCAGCCAGGATTCCGTGTATTTTTGCCGCATAGACGGATATTGTACACACATCGTGCTTTCTGCAACCGTTGTTGAGTAGCTTGCGTGGTTACATTTACCCGGCTCTCAACTCGCGCGGTATTTCTCATGGCCAATTTTGTTTTTTGAGATTTTTTGGCTATATTTGCAATTTTTATTACATGTGCGGGAACATAAGGTTTTTGATTATGCCCGATTTGAATTTCGTAATGTTTTCCTAAAACGGTTCCAAAACGCTAAACGGAGCCCACGTGTATAGCGCCCTCCTTTTATGAAATTTTCATCCACTCTCTCAAAATGGCGTCGTGGGTATCACGGGTAGCAACGTGGTAGCTGCGTGTCTACTCCGGTATCTGCTACCACATCCCCCTTCTCTCCCCCTAGTGGGCACCTAAACAACAGGTCGCAATTGGGGTAGGTAAAGCAGAGTCGCCGGCAATTACTGTATACCTATAATTGTGTACTTTGTTAAGCCCGATTTTTTGCAAGCTACCGCCTCGCTATTAGCCCTGTGTGTACTGTGCCGTAAAGCCTGCCGCGGAGACATGGTGTACTGCCGTTAGCTCAACGGGAGTAAGAATCCGGCCGTGTATCAGAGAACACTCCTGCGTCCTCTAAAACACATCCAGACCCGCGCGTGCGAATGCGTATTTCTTTAGGCCACCCATTCGTCCTCTACAACACAACGCGCGCAGGGGTATGCGTATTTACTTTAGAACAACCCCTGCGTCCTCTAAAACAGCTAGACGCTCCTTTCGTATGCGTATTACTTTAGAACACCCCTCGCCTCTCAAACCCCAGAGTTATGAACCTTGCCATTGTTAACTCGGTCATCAAAGTTAACTCGGCTCGGAAAACTCACAAAAAAAGTCCTACCAAAAAAGTCCTGCCACAAAAAGCCGTACCACAAATTGTCCCATCCCAATGTATGCCCCGTTGCAATGGCAAATTATTAAAAAAAGAAAAAACCTAAAAAATTAAAAAAAAAAAAAAAAAAAAAAAAAAAAAAAAAAAAAAAAATGCTTGTGTAGGTGACTTTTATTGAAAACTGAATAGGCCCTATGGTATAAATAGTGGTATTGTTAAGTGTTGATTCAAGTTCACGTATTCTTGTTCGAGTTAATATCACTGTAGTCATCAATAGCGAACATTCAGAACTGATGTCAGCTGCCAAGAATTTCTCAATATTCGGAATATGCAATGATATAGTACCTGAGTATTAACCAGGCAGTGTTGGCAGTTCGCCCAAATGGCCTGATGACTTGACCCCATTAAAACATGTTAAACACAGGGAAAATAGAACCCTGGTACAGATCAAATATAAATTTGATATACTAAAAACACAGAAAATACAATCTATCTCACACGGTATCATCACTTTTACTTACACAAAAACTATCTTGTGTTGGCATAAATTTTATATCATGTTCATCACAACATTAAGTAATTTAGCACGTTCATTCATTTTTCAATGTCATGAAAAAATTGTTATGACAAAGGCTCTTCTTGCTTCAATACAGCAAAAAACTCCATGTCTTGTTAAGTTATTCAACATCTATAGCCCCGCGCAGGAGCGCGGGGCAATAAAGACACTCAACAGAGCAGACTCAACGGCCAGTTTTCAAGTTTAGCGCAGCTGACTGTGGCAAGATTATCACGGCAAGAGATAAACTCTCATAAAATAGCTATAAATTTTACATGAATCCATTGAACTAAGCCAAGGTTAAGGTAAGAGTGATGTCCTGTTACTGCTCATTCCAAATGCGTGTATCTTGTCCACATCGATTTGAAAAGCGTGGTTCAGGCTATCTTACTTAAAGTTTGAAAACAAATACCACAGAATAGCCTGAGAACCCATCTAACTTCACACAAGCTGGTTCCCATTTAAAAATCACCCGAGGGTTGGTTTTAAAAAAATAGAAACAAATTAACAGGTGTGTAGCTTCGGTGGTCTCAGTTATCTGTTAGCCTAAAGGTCAGCTCTGTGTTTGTAACAATTGCAAACTGAAACTTATATAAACTACAAAATCCAATTCAAAACTCGTTCTGCAAACTCACAATTGTAATTATCCGGGATTGGTCGATAGGATTAGTGATTTGAAGTATAATGCAATTTTGTAATGCGACGAGGTAAATTGAATTATTGCATTTCCTGAACAGGTAATATTGGGCTTTAATAAGTTTGCGGGGGAATATTATTGAGCTGGACAACTAAGAACGAAAGGGCAAGGAGTCCGCGCAAACAATTTTTTTTGTTTGGATTAATGTTTTCTTGAAAGGATCCTGCCATGTCAACTGTCAGAAAGCAAATTATCAGGCGTGAAACTTTGGATTTGGTTACTTCCAGACATCGTGCCAACATTAATTAACAATGCACTTTCTTCGTTTTTTGATCAGAATCATTTTTAATCAGGAGCCTGTTTTTGATCGACAGAAGTTCACATTTTAATAGGCAGTGATGAAAAAAAAGAGGGAAATTACAGTGCCTTTGGGATACATGCACATGGGCGCTTTAAAATCAAACAAAAAATAAATCATTTTTTACAAATTTATATGATACATATTATGTTCATAAATAAAGAAACGATTTAATTTCTGATGTTTAAAATGCCAGAAACAAGTGTTGGCAACATCTGTGCAATTTCTACCTTACATTTTATTGCAAAAGATCCCCGTGCTTTGTCTGCGGGAGACACAAGAACCCGGAATCATTTTACCTGTTCCATAGGCCGCAGACAATGGCCACAGTAGCCGCCAACATCCCGCTGAGCTATGGTTATGAGTGTCATGTTCAAAATAAGAGTCTCTTCAACAGGACTTTAGTAGGCGTCCGTGGAAATTTGATATTCGGTTTAATTATAAGGTTTAAAACAAAAATTATGTGGACGGTTAGAATTTTTTGTTGAACGGTTTCGGGTGGTATTAAAGGAACATTTTAGACAAATAATTCCTACACGGTTCATGATTTTTTTGGGAAATGGGAAGTAAATGTCCGTGTTTCGAAATGGCAGCAGTGCGTTACCTGGATGTTGGTCTAATCCATGCACAGCGGACTTTGCTGACTGCTGTGGACAATGGGTACGGGATATGTAGATTAGACTTTTTTTACAACATGCTCAACTGTTGCCGACCTCATTTTCGTGTTCTTCGTGTATTATAATTTGAGCACCCATTTTAGTTCCAAGGGTTTTACTAGTCTACAATACAATGGTAGCCGTTTAATATAGAAGTCCCAAGTATTCACATGATGTGTTACAATTGGTGTCGGCGTTGCGTTGTATGACTGTTGTTGTTAGCGGGAAAAGATGTAACAAAGGGTCTGAAGCGGAGTTTCTACTGTACATTAGGCATAGGGTATACTTCATATCACCATGATTCGCTCGCTATCTCCATGGGTAATTTCAAACTGTACAGATGTTCAATAAGTCACTCAAATCGAACAACTTCAATGACTTTCTCAGGTCCAATTCAATAAAAAATCAAGGCTGCTGGAATACGTCCGTTTCAATATGAAATAACCAGCCAACATTCATAATATACGAGCTTCATAATCAAGGGGTGAAACCCATTCAAAACCAGTCGTCCGTGCTGGGGCTGACATTTTGAATATTGCACGGACTAATTATTAGTTTGGGTGCTTGTATACACAAACATAATGTCAATTAGATAAAACAATCCGCCAAAAATATCAGTTGTTGGATGTGGGGCTATTGGGTGGTTAATTTTGTCCTAACCATGGTCACACAACGAATGGAAATGACAAATCAGTCGTCTTGATTTAAAATAAACCGCCTCAAAGAATACAACTTTTCACCTAAGTCATTAATCCTACGGCGCATTGCATATGAGAAAAAAGAGTATCTGAGCACAAGGATCCAGGTACACTATTATTACACATGCCACCTCTAACACAACATTAAATTGTATCACTACCGAATTCGTGTATATGCAAGCGGCACCCACAGTTATGGGAAAAGCGGAGGCAGCCATTGCTTGCTATTGTTGGTACTCTATGTTGTTCTTTTGTGGTCGGCAAAAAATGCGAGACGATTATTTTCTAAAGATTACGTAACGCCTCTCTATCTATATAGAAACTCTTTGGTCATAATGGTTTATGTATTGCTTGAAAAATAATTTACAGATACGTGATGAGTGAGGCAGCTGCTTCATCATTGTGTGTAACTATAATCCCCAACAATACAAAAATGTTGCTAATTTCCCTTATGATCGTCAATATCATCCTTACCCATTTCCTGAATAATTCTAAAATTGACAAATAAACCACCAGAAACAAACCCCATAAACTCTATATGTATCGCAAATAGAAGGAATTTTGTAATTGAAATCAATTTCGGAGATCTTCGACAATCAAACGGCTGCTGAAAACGTCCTTTCAATATGAAATAACCCGGAAATTGCATCAAGTACGTGTCTGCATTGCGCATCCAGTAGTTGATCAGTTGGTTCAGGCAAGTCAATTAAGATAGAGGTACTTTAGTGAGGTGCACTATTTCTCAAGGATGGACAGAAATTAGGCATTTCCAGATGCAGCTTCCTTTTTAATTACAATCGGATATACGGTTCTAATACAAATCACTCTTTTATGGCAATCAGCATTTTTGCAGCATTATCCATTCGCAAATTTCGTTTACTAATTGTCTAGTACGTAACAACAATACTGTGCATAAAATTTCAGATTTTGAAAAATTGGCACGCTCTTAAAAATGTTATGCATGTGTATTGCTTCAATACTCTCTTCATTAATGGACTAGGTATCATATTAGACATACGTTGTTGCCCGGTCGATTTTTTGACGATTTTACGAGTCATTACAGGAGGGCGTGTTATGCCTTTATCGGTTTCGCGAAAAGAGCAAGGTCCCTCGGGGGTTGTCTAACGGAAAAGAGTCGTCCGTTCTAATCGCGATATGCTAGCTGTGGATTGGCGTTGTATACCTTATCACCATTTTATCTCAACCCATTTTGGCCATTCGCTAGACTATGGTTCTTTTTAGCTCTCACGGAAAAATATGCCTTGGTTCCGTCTTCGTGGGGAAAGAGTAAAGACTATGAATCCTGGGTCGAAGGGTTTACGGTGGTGTTCGTGTTGGAACGCGAGCGTCGCCGAACTTTTCGACTCCCGCCTGGTCAAGGTTGTGGCCGTAAGTGAAGGTCGATTTCGTTTACCTAGACGATTGGTTACTGGTTGCTCCCTCCCAACATCTTTTTTGGCAGCCATTGGGAGGAAGTTGCGGTCGGGGTCAGCACTATGGAAAGTCGGTGGCCTGAAGGCCTTCCTCAGTCTCCCCCCTTTCTGGGAACCACCTAGACTTTGTGTCGGCCCATAGTGAAACCCACCGCAGAGATGATAGATGCCGGTTAGCTTCTTGTGCCCGGTCGTTTCTGTGCAGATCTAAGATGACGCAACTCGCACTGTGGTTTTCCGGCTGCTAGGTAATGTTAGCTATCTAGCCTGATCGGCATAGTCCCTTACTGCAGGCTGCACATGAGATGGTTTTTCAGATCCATCTGGCCCGGCATTACCACCCGTGGCATCACCCTCTGTCACTTCTCGTTCCGGTCTCACAGGACCTGATCCCGGACCTTCAATGGTCATTGGTGGACTGTTCGGTGCCGACTCAATAAGAGATTGGGAGTGCCGTTCAGTCCTCGAATTCCCTCGATCAACACCCTGAAACGGATGCTTCGAATCCGAGAGGGGCGCACTCATCTCCGTATTCGATCGAGCAGCGGGGCCGTTGGGATCCACGACTCAGTCTCGCCACCCCACATCCACATACTCGAGTTATGGAGGTTTTTCTAGCCCATTCATCGTGGCTCCCCCCTTTTCAAGGGAAAGATAGTTCTGGTCCCGGTGGCGACATATTGACAGTGTGACATATTTAAACAAGAGGGGGGGTGAGGAGCCCCAGCCGTGCAAGGCTACTTTTTTGGCTCCTCAGGTGGTGCAGGGATTGGGATATCCTATCCCACTGGTTGCTTCCCATGTGCAGGGGTGGAGAATGAGTGTGGCAGATGCCCTCTCCATAGAGGTATCCCAGTGTCAACACGATATGGTGCGGGGTCTCGTGGAGTGGCCGCTCTTCTATCAGTGTGCTGCACCCTTTTCACGTGGCCGCCGTCCACATGTGGACCTGTTCGCCTCCGCATTGAACCATCATCTTCCAACATACTTCTCTTGGAGCCAGGATCCCCAGGCACTAGGGAGGCGCTCTTGTGGGCGGATTGGTCGGGGCTGATCTCTATGCGCTTTCCTCCAATAGGTCTGATTTCCAAGAAATCCTAGAGAAGTCTCGTCTCGAATTGCCTGGTCCTCTGCTATTGGCTTCCGTTTAGGCCACTTCAGTTGTGTTCCGCCAAATTGGGCTTGGATCGTGCTGGTAGGGGATCCAATCGAGCTTCCCGGGTTTGTTTAAAACATGGGGACTTCTTGGTAAGAGGTCCACCAGCAGACCAGTTGCCCCGAGCCGCAACACCCCCCAATCCATACTCTGAACCGGACTGTCCTCGCATTTTCCAAGCAAACTTTAACACTCAGGTGAGATTTTCTGAACAGGCTGCCGCGCTCCCCGCTCAGGCAAGCGGGATTCCATTAGAGCACTTACAATTCTAGACTCCGCCACTTCCATGCATGATGCGCCATCATCCCAGTTTCTATCGTTCTGCCTGTAGGGAGATTACCGGGACTGCCCATAGGTCCAATTTCAAGAGGCTTCATGAGTTTGGCATTACCTGTTCCTCCCCTCCTCTAGCCGCCCCTCGTTGACCGCCTGGTTAAAGGGATGTTTTTCCAGCTTGCCCCCCCACACCCCCCCCCCAAATCTTAGTCTGGTTCCAGAATGGGAGTTGCCCCTTTTGTTCGATTCTGGATCAGAAGGATTTTGAACCATCCCGCTAAGCTCAGCCTCTTATGACTCTCCGAATTACTGCTTTTCTGGTTAGCGTTAGCATGTGGTCGGACAGGCTGTGAGATCCATGCTTATTGATGGATGACGCACACCCCCCGCTTTAAGGCGGAGGGGTCTATTCTTCCTCGTTCAGGCTTCCTTGCCAAGAACCAGACTCTCACCTTTACTCCAAAAGCAGTTCTTACCTCGCCTCACCCGGGTGGCATGTTGCTCAGAGAGCCTTGGTGCCCGTTAGGGCTCTGGAATTGTACCTGGATCGTAAAGCATTCGTACCTCAAACAAGCTTTTCATACACATGCCACACATGCCCAGCAGCAAGACACCAATGGGCTACTGGATCACCTTCGCATCTGAGATGCGCACAATAAACATCAGATTCGGCTGACTGGCTTCTTAGTCTTGGCACATGATGTTCATGGCTCAATAATCCTCCTGGGAATTTTATAAAGGGGCCTTCTTCCTGAATCTCTTGGACGACCTCGGATGGAAGTTCTGTTACCACCTTCCAACACCTATATAAAGGATGTGCTGGTAAGCGGAGAGGAGGGGTCGCCGTCCCTGCTCTGCTAGCAGGTCGGCCAACAGGAGCTTGAAATCAAGCAGATCAACTTAGGTGAGTTCCTGGTTGGTTATTGAATGGGTTTGGCACTGTCATTTAGCTCCTTCTGAGACTTTCTTCCTCCACCAGAACGGCCAGTTGTATCTTGTGCAAAAGTATGGTCGTGGAAGGTAGCTAATCCGCTATACGCCGTGTATTACCCCCTCTCAAAGTGAAGATGGTGAAACACTAGCGGCACGATACCTAACCTGTTAAAAATTTCCGTAAAAAAAAAAAAGATCTATCCGTAAATTTAACGAAAATCTTTTTTAAAAACAATAAAAATAAACAAAAAACTAAAATAGCTAAATGTTACTCTTACACGGAAAATCTGTTTCAAAATTTCTGCAGCAATATTTCCGGACTTTGTTTTTTTTGTTCGTAATTTTAAATTACGGAAAAATTCTGTTACAATAAATACTATTTTTTTTTTCCATATATGAGACAAATTTCTGTAAAATTACTGTCAAAGTTCCGTTAATTTTACAGGAAATTTCTGTAAATTTACCCTAAAATTGACTGGAAATACTGCTGCCAGAATTTCCGTAAATTTAGGACATTTTTTTTAACGTGTAAAACCTTCCATGACCTTACGACCCACCCACCATTTTGTTCTTTTTTCTGTTCTTTGCCCTTGATTCTTGTCTTTCTGTTTCCCCACGCCCCCAAGAAGGTCGTTGGAAGGTTTTCGTGTGGTTTGGGAGGAACATTTTTGGTGGATAAGGACGTATCACTACGCTTCAGCGGTGATGCAGTCTCTAATGTAGTGCGCGCCTTCCCCCGACTATTTCGGGGTCGGCAAAAGTTTTCAATGGTAATGGGGTTTCTGATCGTGCCCAAATGAAACATTTGTGCAAAAGTAAGGTCGTGGAAGGTAGGTATCGTGCAGTGTATCAACCTTTCACTTCTGAGAGGGGAGTCTATTCTTATATGAAATCACCATAAATGACAATATATGGATGTCTTGAAATCTTAATCTCTTTGCACCTTTGACTGAATTATGCTTCAACGGGGGAACTGTTGAAGAGATGCAAAATAGGGGCGGGGGGTCTTAGAGGCCACACATACCTGTATCACTCCCTATGTCAGTGCCTCCTCCCTGGGAATTATACTTTAATTAACAATGTACATGTAGCAGACATTAAACATTTTGAAGCTGTGCAGGTATAAACAGTGTGAGTGTGCAAAATTGCTAATGATATATGTTCATGGTACACCCAACCATAATTTATATTATAAACGCTTAAAGGTGGGTGACCCGATCGACAACCTCATCCCCCACTTTGGAGATTTTGGTATCAGAAGAAAAGTTCATATTTTTCTTATTTCCCCAGTAAAAGTTTAGGCCCAGGAAATGTTTCCTTTAGATTTTATGAACAAAAACGTCTCACAAGGGTGGTACACCACCCCGCACACCACATTTATTAACACACACTGTCTATGGGCCAATTTAGCTCACATTTTTGCTTCTACTATCCCAAAGGCTGACCGATTTAACTCAAAATTTGTAATCAGATGTTTTTGGTGATAAGCTTCTATGTGAAGGATAAACATATGAAAATTTGGATCATGGTCGGGTCACCTACCTTTAAAGCAACATATGAGATGATATAACATGGCTACAGTGTGTATGCTGTGACAGACTCCTGAATATTATTTTTGTATTATATTAATTAAATCATGTTAAATTTAATCATATAAATTATGAGCGAGGAGAACTGGAAAATATGAAACTTACAATGTGTTGTGCAATAAGCATGACTTATCTGATTGACCTAGTTCTAAATGGACTAGATTATGAGAACTTCCTGAATACAAACATGTCAGAAGATGTTCGCAGTCAAGAACAATATGAGCATAGTGTCTTATCATCTTCATTCTAGGAACTGTACAGAGGTTCTTTGTTTACCTATAGGAAGCAGAAGCAAGATTGCACACCTGTTGATGAACAATAGACTTTGTGTAATCGCTATGTCAAAACACTTCGATCACAGGATGTGGACTTCCTTTAAACATGTTTCAGCCAACTGAAAAGATGACGAATCTTCATCTTGTCTCCGCATGTTTTGTTGCATCATGGGAAAAATTGCTAAGGACAAATTCTGTTGCAAGTCATTTCTCCTTGCCAGTTGACAAGAGATTTCATCGAGTGTAGACCTTCAAACAGAAGGTGGAGAACTTTCATAACATTTGATATATAATCTTATGTTATTTTATACAATTCTGGAAAGTTGCTAGAATTTTCAGAGCTGCCCAAAATTTGGTGCCTTTGGAAAAACAAAGGTTAACATTAAAATACCAGCAGGACTATATACTTATCTCTACCAGTGGACGACTCTACCAAGGGTTCACCTTTAATGCACTGAGTACCTGTAAGGACAAATGTTATACCATCAAGCTGCAGTTATACTTCCAGTAGTTCTTCAAGTCTACGAGTTTACAAATTAATCGGCCGGTCTAGACCAAAAGGACTTTTGCGATTTCGCGAAACTAGTTGAACTTTACCATCAAGATTTGTGTCGCCAAGATTTATATGTTGGACCTGATTCTACGAGACGGTGCTCACGACCAACGTAACTTGAACTTTTGAAATATATGAGATGGTGTGTGTTTATGTTTGATTTTTAAGTAGGTAGAATCTAATAATTTTTTGCACTGTTAATATTGTATGTCTTCATTCTGATTGCTCAGGAATTCATGTACATATTAAAATCATTGTTTTGAATTACATCTTGGTCAAGTCAATCTCTTACAAATAGTCATTGTGAATTTTTGTTTTATGAACCACGGGAGTTTACTTTTTCTGACCTTGAGATAGACGTCTCGTGACAATGCATCCATGTGATTCTCAAAGGTGCTGTTCAAGCCAAAGAAAGACACATACTACACACAGGACTGATCAATTTTAAAAACTTGACTGCAATATATTTTATTAAACGTTTCGATTACAGTATAAATTAGAAGGTGAGTATATGGCTTAAAGAACATTGTATTTCGCTTTAAGATATGCTCTACCACCACATCTAATAGTGCATTTACAATAGGCTCATTCCACTTGAATTTGTATGGGTCAACCATTTCCATTTCCCCAAGGGGAAACTTGACTTCAAAAAGTCAATATATGTAAGTTGCTTTTAAGCAATTCGTCATTCAATTCAAACAATGGAGTCATGTTTACCAACCATGACAGTTGCTTGTGACCGTGCATTTCTGTCTTCTCAATATGAATTTAGAAAGCGCTTTTGCCTAGCTACAATTCACGCTAATCCTCACCTCCCTGAAATTAAAAAAAATTCACTTTAGGACGTTTCTGTAGCAAGTAAACAGAATTATAATTAAGAAGAAAGTTATTGTTGCAAGTGGTTGAGCAAAGACATTTAGGCGACCTGTAATATTTGTTTTCCATTTCTCTGGAGACCAGGACCCCAAAACACACTGGCAACATCTCTTTTTTGACGTGTCAACGAAGATTACAAATCTGGCCAAGATAGCGTTTACCTCTTCCTTATTTCAAGAGAGATAAAATTTAGCATTCAAGGCTGACTCCAGATTTCCCGATAAGGTCGCACTCAATTTTTCAAACAACATCATTGTTTTGTGGCATATATCTTAATGCTTGCCATAATAAGAATCACTGGTGAAACTACTAGCTCAAATCGAAGTCCTTCATATAGATATCACAACTTTTGTGATAAAATTCCGAATCCAGAAATTGTGTTATACACGGAACCCTATGGCACTGTTTACTATATGCATTAAAGTTTACTGCATGAAACGACAAACATCCAATTCATCTCTAACTTTTGGAAAATTATGCATTTTTTGAAATGTGTTTTTTAGTGTTTTATTGTATTTTTTAATTGTCTATTTTTAATTCTACAAAAATTTATATTCAAAAATCTCTGATTCAGCCTTTAATGCAACAAGCAAATCCAACTTACCTATCAACTAAGGGAATGGTTGTTTGATTCAGAGATTGATTTACAACTACAGTGTGTAGATAGACCGCCGGCCAAAGGACCAAAATATGCCTTTCAATTTCACCAGGGATGTACATCACAGGCCGTAGCTATAAACATTTTGCCAGGGGGTGTAAACTTTAGAAAATGTTAATGCCGCAGTGAGAGTCCTTGGAATCTTTAGTGAGTGTATAAAACAATGCAACTAACGGCATGCAGTTCGGGGCCCACTTAAAAAAAAAAGACGGTGGAAATGGCCTTAAAAAAACTTTCAACAGTGTATGCCCTTAGAGAACCATTTCTTGTGATTCGTTCGAACCAATTCTTCCACCAACCGCAAGTTAGCCATGACATAATGGCGCAACAAACCGGAAAGCCTGAACGGTAGAGTCCAGGAGCCCGATTTAGGGCCTAGTCGGGTGCAGAGGCAGAGCCGCCGCGGTCCAGGGCGGAGCCCCCGCAGCCTCTTGGATTTGAGCTTTTCATAACTCAAGATTAACCATTTTTAGGGAAATGTTAATCAATTCAAAGAAAATCTACGAAAGACTGCCTGGTTTCTAACTTTTCTCCCTGAAACGAGCAGTATTAGGCTCATAAACTTGTACTGCAGATGGGCCCTATACACCAATAGCGAGCGCCAATGTCTTAACGGGTCGGGTATAAGACAAGAGCCCTGCCGGGTCCAGGGACGAAGCCCCGTGAGCTCTGGATTGAACTATTCACATAACCTTCAAGATTGCCCTGTTAGGGTAGATGTAATCAAAAGACGGTTTCTAACTTTGCGCACTGATACAGACAGTATAATTTAAAAAGCTTGTACTACCAAGGGGAACATACACATTGCGAGCGCCAATGTCTTTAATGGGTGGGGTTGCATGAGCAGCGCCCCTGCCAGGAAGGCCGGAGCTCCCAAGCTCTGGGATTTTAGCTATACAGACTGCTTAAGAAGGAGGTATTTTTGAAGGTAGTATAGTAATTAATACCATTTGAAAGAATGGGCAATTAAGCAGACATCCAGTAGACCTATAAGTTTATCGATCCCTACCATTTTTATTCTTCACCTTCACCTCTCCCCGACTGAAATTTCCACTGGTAGACCAACTAGGGGGAATTCCCATGAGCCATGATGGCTAACCTCTTGTTTGCCCATGCCACTGCATGGTCGTTTGTTTCTTAAATTTTAATTTTACCCATTTTTGATCACAAGTAACTGTGGCACAGTAACAATTCTTTGATTACCATGGCCTAAACTTGAACAAAACTAGTTGGCTTGAGGGGAAGCCATTTTAAAGATATTTGTGATTATTTGGATTTATGCTAAGTCCGGAGTTCAATTTTATGCTTCTTCGGCACGTTCTCGTTTTTGTTTCTTTCTTCCCCTTTTCTTTTTCTCTCAATTTTCCATTCTCTTTCTTTCTCTTTTCTCTCGCTCTCTTCTCTTTTTTTCCTCTCTTTTTGAGGATCGCTGTTGGGGGTTTTCCAACCCCCACCCCCCCCCCCCCATGTCGACGGGCTTTTGTTACAATCACGTAATAGGTTTTGGCCTTTCTCAATTTTTTATTTTAGGGTACAAAATGGCCAAAAAAGGTCCAAGATTGTCCAAAAATAGGTAAGACCGGTCGAAATGCCTTCCTGTCTTCAAATAATCTCACAACATGTCAATTTACCTTCACAGGAGTCATTTTAACTGAATAGAATGGAAGCCCATTCCAATTTAAATAAATTTTGGGGTCCAAACTGCCTCCAAAATTGTCAAAAAGAGGTAAATCAGTCGAAATAACATTCCATTTCTTTTCTCTAAATAAAATCGATTAGAACATGGGTGGGGGGGGGGGCCCATTCACCTTCAAAGGAGTCATATGGATAAAATGGAAAGCCTTTCCGATTTATAGATTTTTGGGGTAAAAGTAGGTCAAAAGAATATATATAATGGCGGTACATACCACCTGGTAAATAGACCTGCTTGCCAGTTAATAGATTTCGGAGTCGCAATTTAATCAAAAAACATCAACTAAAATTGGAAAGCATTGATAAAACGTGTGCACATTTTTAATTATTACCCTGTGAATTTATATAGATTTTGTATTGATATTAAATAGTATGTTATAGGGCCAGGGTGTTTAATTTTTCTAGATCTCGGATGCTAAGTTTAAATAGGCAATAATTTACCTGACATTTATGGAGCACTAAATTACTTTTTTTTAGATTTTTAAACTACTCTTAATATTGTAAAGTATATTTTTCTGAGGGCTATACATTAGAATATCCAAACAAACTTAGATTGAAATAAAAAATATCAAACTACTAATGTTTTCGTGAAAATTATTAGTCCACATGCTGAGGAACACAAATACGAGACACACGTAGAAATTGATAAAAATCAAATCAACTATAATGTTCGTTGAAAATGATTAGTCCAGCCCTTCGATGAACACAAAATTACGACACCCGTTATATATCTGGTTCTAAGTTGGAAAGGTTTAATTCATTTCACAGATTTACTCTCGGCTAACTCAAAGCTTTTTTGTAAGTTTAGTATTAAACAAGTGATTCATCAAGGTCGTATCGACTGGCTCCTTGTTTTAATTTTGGCCCTGGTTTTGATCAAATATTTAACAAGCCAAAAAATTACCCCATCAATCTTGTCCCGTCTAATGCTTAGGCCTAATACAATACACTAGAACCCCTTTAATTAGTTTGGCTCAAGACCATGTCGGATAAATTACATTGTGGACCATTTAAACCAGACTGAATATGCGGTAAAATTGGGACATTTAGATTCCATTTCGGCGAAGAAATTGCTTAACAAAATCTCATTCTGAACTGTTGATAAACCTAACCAAATTAAAACAAAACCTCAGCCGCCGATAAACCCCGTTTAATAAAAGAAACCAATGTTGAGATACTTTCTACATGTATTATGCATTGAAGCCAATTGCGTTCTTTAAGTAATTTGATCATTCGTGGTATTCATAGCCCTACGAGTCACCGTAAAGAGGGCATAATAATAACATAACTTTTGATTTACTTAATTCTTGTCCCCTCCAGGGAAAGTGCATTATAATGGCCACTCATTGTCAACGTTTATGTACTCTGGCGAACCGAATTATAACCTATTAATAATTTGACAATTAGGAAAGGGCAATAGAGCTTTGATGTTTTCTCTTACCATATTAACATAAGAGATGCCCAATCTTGATTTCATTGATCCTTAGCCCATGTGACTACAAATGGGTACATTTGGACACCTAGCCATCCAATATAATTATATTACCTTGAAACCCCTTATGTTCTTTATTAAGTTTTTAGAACGAGGCCATTATGCCGGCTTTACCATATTGGACTTTTTAAAACCTATTTGGACATTTGACCCCAAATGTTGTTACTTGAAATAATCTAAGCATTTATTTACTTAATCACTGTCCCTGGCAAGTAAATGAATTATGTCCCCGTTAACCTCGTGTTACCGGGGGGGTGGTCCCCTATAGTGAAGTTTGCTCCTGTGGGCTAAAATGCCCAGAAGCTTTGGCAAGAAAGCTTCCGAGGAAGTTCATTTTTTCTCATCTTTCCAGTCATTTTAGTGAAAAAAAAAAAATTGAAGTTAGCACCTTCATCACCCGGGGTTCGGGTATGCCTTGAAAGCAAAAACTATCAATTGCCATCATTTAGATGCGGAAAAAAACCGCATTAAAATCCGATATTCACTTTTTTAGAAACGCAAATCAGATTTTCGCCATTTTCTAGGAAAATGCAAATTTGGCTGACTCTTGGACTTTATGACGTCAATGTGACGCAATGCTAGTCTATTGTCTTGTTTGGTATTAATGGAAAGCGGAGGACCATATCTATCCATTTGATATCAAAACCTTAACATCGGGTGGCTTATAACAAATTCTTCTCGAACCCCCCCCCCCCCAACAATAACCCCCCCCCCCCCCCCCTTGGTAAATCTGTTTACAAACAAGGCTTGGTAAGATAGACGAGGTTCATTTTGAGGAAAAGTGTTTTGACTAATTATTATAGTAGATTCACCCAATCGTGTCACCGAGCGGAAAGTTTTGACACCGCGTGGTAGTTAGGAGGGAAGGCAGAATATGTGGCCCGATTCACACGGTTTTTTTTCATTAATGAACTCCAGATAATCTGGCCTATTACGTTAACATTACCTTTACATAGTGTGTGCAAAGATTTTTTTGTTCCTTCGAATCCAAACTACAAAGCTAAAAAATCATAACCATCAACTCACCGGTTAAATTGATATATTGAAGCAACGGTTAGTCGGACTTTTTGGAAGTTAATGTAGCTATAAACAACTAAACTACTGCATTTACGGTTGAATTAACTGCTGTAATTTAAGCATATAAATGATTTTTCTCTGCGATCAGACGGGCATGACTTCGTTTCATTAGCGTGGCATTTAGTTTCCACACACTGCACATCCCCACATTCAATGCTCATACCTCGAAAAGTACTAAGTGGACCCATGGTTTGATCTACTATAGTTTTGGGCACAAATTTGAACTTGTTTTGCCATTACTGACCCTACAAAGTGTTCATTGAAATGGGAGCACTCTATTCAATTAATTTTAGTACTTTGGGAAATGTCCCATTAAGATCGTTGAGAAAGAGCAGGCTATACTCATTTATGGATTTTGGACCAATTTTCTGTTTTTGGCCAATTTGAAACCCCAGAATTGTAAATTGAATGGCTATAGACACGACACAATCTCAATCCGGTCATTTGTGTTCCTTTGATATGTTCACCCACATGTTTCTGATGAACATTTTTGTTAAACCAAGCACCAATGATGCAGAGAGCCTATCAAGGTATGGTTTCAAGAGACAATATTTTGTGACGGCCCTTATTTTACTTACATGGAAAATACTATTATACCATTGACTTGCGTACAAAAAATGTTGGTAATATAAGAACAAGGTGGTTCTCGAACCAAATCTTGCCTCTTGTGATCACAAATGTGTAACATTTGTATGATGGCATTAAAAGGTCATATAGGGGTCAATGAGTGTCATTCTCTGAAAACGCCCTTGAGTCAGTGCTTCTTCTGACCAATCTAGGCTGCAATTGGCTCAATTGGTTAGGCCAGAAGAGAAACCAAATTATATAACTTTACCCAACTGACCAAATGTCCCCTTTAATCAGCACACATGAGCTTTGACCCAACATTAACACCCCCATATGGGTTAGTATTCTTTCTCAACCTGAATTTGGGTGTGCAATGGCAATGTGACCTTTGAATCCAATCTGTAAAGGGTAGAAGGGTAAAAAGTGGATTAGACCCCCCAAAATGAATATTTTATTGTCCAATTGTTTTTTACATTATCACAGAGCAAATTTTTCTCTTTTAAAAAAATGTTTTTTATCCCATCAAATCGGACTTTCGGTTCGATAGATATTGTCAATTCTAGTTCACCGTTTTATGTAATTGCTTGCCTCAAACAATAGAAAACAAGGAAATATAGTTTTTCCAAATTTTCCTTTTGTTTTCTTGTTTTTCTCCCATCTATTTTTAAACATTTTTACTTTTTACATTCCGTAACTTCAAACTGGAATGATTTTAAGTCCTGCACTTAGTAAATCACATGGTTAAAATTCATGTACTTTTTCTAAAATCTGTTTTCAAAATTGCTTTCAACCTACATAATTGGCATAAGATTTAAGCAAATTAAGTGTTTCTAGATTTAAAAAGCAGTTTCCCTTGTATTACATTTTTTTCATGAGTTTCGATCTTTAAAAAAAATGGTGAGGTCAAAACTAAACCCCTATAGATCTGAAACTTTGCACAAATGATCTTTAGATCAATTTAGTAAAATTTAAAAAAAAAAAAAAAAAAAAAAAACTATTAACCTAAACATTCAATCTTGCTATACATCTAGGTTTATTCTGTTAAACAAAGCTAAGTGTTGAGCACAAGGATCACTTTTCATAAGGTCCTCTAATTAGTTAATTATCTAAACTAATATATAGAAACATTATATTATAATACATATAATAAAGTTAGTGTCCAAGGATGCATAATAATGAGATAAGTTATTATGGCATTCTTTTACTTTGACATTAACGTTATTATATGTCTGCTGGCACAGCTTATTATACACACACCACACACAAACAACTGGCATACGACAGGACACACATACACACAAAACAGAGGAAAGGTTTGTGTCTCCAAGAAATTCAAGACACTTTAATATTAAATTGAGAAGAATATTGGGATTTTTATAGGGGTAGAAGATAGACTATCTGATTACAAGAATAAATGAGCAGAAATTCTATTGGATTGGGTGCATGCCTGGGCTTGATTAGGGAAAGACAAAAGTTTACCTTTTGAAGAAATATAAAGCACCAGTTTTTAAATGTACAAGAATGTGTACTTATATTTGATACTATCATCCATTGTATAAAAACTACTGGTACATCATATGCAATGCACATCTGTCTGACCCCGAGGACTGAGCTGTTTATTACCAACAGACAGGGATTGTCCTTGCGAAAGTCCATACCCTAGCTAGCTAGCAACCATGTAATTGGCAGCACACTGACCACCCCAGCTAAACATTAGGCTTCAAATGCACGATCAAGGCTAGCATTATACACATGCAGCCGGAAATATGCTCATGAAAATGCCTACTAATTGCCCTTGGAAATATGGCAAACATACAACAAAATACCCAAAAAAAAAAGCAATTTGAAAAACTCTAAAAAATTTCAAAAAAAATTGTTTCATAGAAAGCACCAGCAGTTTCAATACTTGCCATAACTTAGTGATTTTCACGAGAATTGAACAAGATCCAAAAGACTAGTTTATATTTTTTAGTGGCCTGCCCTTGACAGAATATTTCTTCTACTTCTACTCGATGGCATAAGCCTATACTATTGATAGGCTGAAAAGAAGCATTGATTGATTTTACCTAATTTTTGGACTATTTTTGGTGACATTTTTGGCCATTTTTACACAAAAATTACAAAATTAGAATGGCCAGCACCCCATACGCTATTATATGCCCCATGAGAATGCGAATCCACATGGTTGGATGTTTGTAACAACTTACGGGACGCCGTCAAAAATTTTTTTCTGAGCACTTTTTTGCCTCAATGGCCGGCCGTCTATACACACCCGCTTGTTGAATTTAGAGATATGTGTGTTTGGTTTACATACCAATAGGCCTTATCTTATTATTTTCTGCTGTGGTGTAATGCCAATTATTCCTATTATTGTGTATCACGCGCTTTATTACCTAATCACGAATCGAATATAATTAAGGGATTACACGAACTGCGAGAGAATAAAAAATATATAAATGCTTTAATTTAAAAAAGGCGCAACAAAATGAAAGTATTTGGGATAATTTGCCTACCATCTCCCGCAATAGACTACAATTACAGCGACGGTGTCTCCAAAATCTGCAACTAAATAGCTGATTGTGGGTTTACACCAGTACAAGAAAAACAAAGAATCATAATAGTCCGGCTACAGATTCATTGATACCTCATAATCACCTTGTTCTATTAGATATATTTTTTTCAAAACGGTTTCTAGACCAGTTTTTTTATGCTGATTCTGAATCCGTGGATTGCCAGACCAGCAACCTGAGCATTTTTGTACAAACGCCAAAATCAAAATGGCCACCAAACACAAAACCTTCATCTCCTTGTTTCACCCTCAAGTTGTGATTTTTCAATGCCTGCTCGTTAAAATCATTGTGACAATTAAACATATGATGCTGTAACCACGTAAATCAATGAATCAATATGGCCGCCAATACAATAAAAGTGTCTGATCGTGATCTATTTTTGACTGCAGGTTGGTAATTTGGTCGCGATCCTGGTATTTTGGCATCAAGAATTAATTAAAATCATAATACCTAATTTAAAAATGTTATAATAATTCCGTCATTAATAGGATCCAAAGATGGCTTCCGATACGCCTAAAGATGGCTATATTGATAGCTGTGTCTAACCTAGTACTAGCAATGTTTTGTGTATATCTATGTAAGTCAATCAGACCAATGTACACATCATTAGTTAATCAGAGGAATCGAAACATGTAAGACCTGCCAAAAGGTATCCATATGGCTGGAACAAGGCACTTACTTAGCGGCGAAATCCGATCACTAATAGCTAGAGAGAGTATTTTTCTTTGTTTTTGTAGGTTTTTAAGCGTCCCCAGTTGGCAATCCATGTTGGGATATTTGATGAATCACGACTCAATGACACTATGATACCCTTACCGGGTTTGAGGAGGGGGGAGGGGGGGAGGGAGGGAGCGGGGGTGGGGTGATAGTGAATAGAAGGGGGGGGGGGATAGTAAAGCGATTGGGAAATGTGATTTGTTTGTGGATTTGATGGGGTATTGTGAGATGCAAAGCCAATAACTTTTGTTGGGGGGGTGGGATTGGAGGTGGGGGGGTATTTTGGGGTGAGGGAGGGGTGGGTATGTGTTTGGTGAGAACATTTGGGGGGGTAGGGATTGCCGATCTTGAGGGGTTGGTATGAGGGTGGGGAGGGGGTGGAAGTGTAATCCAACTAAAAACCACAAAATTATATCTTTGCCTACAGCGTGAAATGAATTACTGACCTTTATAGATTTGCCTTTGCAGCCATATTGAACGCCTATCTAGGATCATCTTCCGATATCAATCATTTGTATCATGTTATATTTAAATTTCTCTGAGCATTTTATAGTGATATACACAACATGGCAGCTCTTGCCTTTAAGTGTAATAATTTATGCCATTTTAGAGCTCTTTGAATGGTTTATTTATTTGTATTAATTAGAAATTGTTGAAAGCTATTCATAATTTTTTCAATTAATATATTGATTTCTAAAACATTTGTATATCTATCATGTTACTATTCTCTGTCAAAAGTAGACAAATTCAGATGCTTTGTTGTATTGGCGCGGCGGCCATATTGAATCTTTTAATTAGGTGTTAATGAATCACATTTTACTTGGTCCCAATGGGTGTTTTGACTGTACAGGCAAAAAATTAACAACTTTTGAGTAATTAACATATGAGTTTTTTAGTGGTTTTGGCTGGCCATTTTGAATTTTTGCGTTCCTCAAAAGGGCTCAAGTTTTTGTCTGGCATCCATCGTATTCAGATTCAGCAGGACAACTGGTCTAGAAAAACATTGAAAAAACATTATATATGTGGTATAACCATGTTCACATGGTCGTAGCCTGGACTATAATGTTTGTGTTTTTGAGGTCAAACTGTACTGATCATAGTGCATGATATCACGCTGAAAATCTTAGATATTCACCGGCAAGGCTTTTTTATCTCAAGTCGAATAGAAAATTTTGAAACGCACGTAATAGAAATTACAGATCTGAATAAAGTGCTGCTTGTCCCTTAATACATCGGATTTCAAGCCAACCCTTGCAGGTTCGTTCGCATACCTCAGCCAGTATCACCAATTATAAAAAATATTAATTTGATGATTTTTTTCGATATTCGGATTAGCAAACGCTGCTAATCCCTTAAATGTTCGATATATTAATGTGCATGTTGTCTGTGACTAATACTAAGAGGGATATGAAGCTCCCTATTCAACGTTTGCTTCATCTGTGCCTCTACTGTTATGTATCATTACTGGTGCGCTAAAACTACATATTTGTGGGCCGCCAGCTATATCTGGTCGGATGTCATGAACTGGTACACTAAATGGGGGATCTTTTTACACTCCAACTTTTTTTGTTCAGATAATCCATTAATTCTTAAACTTTTGACTCTGTTCAAGAATTTGGTGTCTATTTATTGCTAGAAGCCGGCTCTTTAAGATAACTCTTTTCAGCCCTATTGAGGTTAGTATGTATGATATTATGGTCGAAACCTTCAGCAAGGTAACGGGGGATACGGCGGGGGGGGGAGCCCGGCGGGGGGGGGCGCATAGACACAAAAACGCGTGAAAATGGGTCGCCTATAAATTTAAATAAGTCAGAGAAGTGAAACACCGTGGGGCTCAAATTGCAGAAAAAAAAAAAAGAGCATCCACTGTCCTGAATATAGATCTAACTCATGATACAACTAAGGTTCCCTTAATGAAAATTAGTAAATAGGTGTTTATTAGGTACAAATTTTGTATCACTTTTGGGGAATGTTCGGCTGTTCTGTGCTAAATATATCCCAAAAACGAGGTAGAAACTTGGGATTTTAATATCTTTTATAATTCTCTTCTTTTAATCACACATTGGTTTCCCTTATAAAAAAGGGGGGTAAAAGGGGGGGATGGGGGGGGGTGGGAGTAAAATTAGTAATGAGCATTAATTTAATTTCATGACCCAACGTCTCTTCAACAAAATTGGGGCAATTTTTTTTTTTTTTTTTTTTTTTTTTTTTTTTTTTTTTTTTTTTTTTGGTGGACCTGTATGGAGTCACCGTGAGTTAGAGACATTTTTAGTATCAATACAAACATAAAGGTTGTATACATAAGTAACATCAACATTTAAGCATGATTTAAATTGGGTAATGGAATAGATATGATTCATGAAAACAATACCCTTGTACTTAGGTCCAAAAGACCTTGAGAATCATGTGCTCAATAGCCGCCGATCGTTATTTTTGCATTTTCAGTATGAAGTTTGGAAATGTCAAAATTGTCAGGTTGTTTTTAGTAGCTTTTTTTTTTGGTTTTTTTGTTTTTTTGGTATGGGGATACAAATTTCAATTAGTATAAGTAAGAAATGGCCCCCTTGTACACTGTTAAGTACATTAGTTTGTCGTCTTGCTCAAAATGTAAATACAGGGCGACTTTAAATATTGCCTATTGACCCTCTATAATACACGGATCACCCTGTATATATACATGGACACACTTGTATACTTAACATGTTGATCATAACTTTGGACAGAAACCCTTATCCTATGTATTGAAGAAAATAAGGATTAGTACTTGAATAAAAGAATTAATCTTCCAAAATGACTTTTTTTGTCAAAAATTAAGTGAATTTGACCACCCTGTATGTCAAAACAGAACGAATTAGTTATCTCCTTTAGTATTTTTTGGAGGGCCTTGTCATGTCTTTGCAAATCCACATCTGTTTTGACCTGCACATTTTGGAGAAAAAAATTGACCAAGGTATTATTAAAGGCAATGTCAAGATTTTTGTCAAGCTCAGTTTTGACTTACATCATAAAATATATGGACATACATCACGAATTCCCGAATTTATAACTATTACAATGTGTGGATTGTGTAAAAATTAACCAAAAATAGAGGATTTGATTTTGCTTTTTTGCATGCGTGTGGATTTGTCGGAATCGTTGTCGATAAGCTATTGGGACGGGAAATTAAAAGGGCATAATACTCAACAAATGTGGACAATTTCAACTATTGTTTATATGTAATCTACGTACCTTAGCTTTCCATCATACCAAAAAAAAAAATTTTCCAAATATTTCAGAATCATGACATATTCCTTTTTAAAATGACAAAATATGATAATTTTTCTTATGTTTACACCCTATAGGAATTTACCCACCCTGAATAATTGTTCTCTTTGGCCATATCTGACATCATTGTAGTATAAGCTTTCCAACCAAAATGTATAATTATATATAGTTTACAGGTAAGAATAAAAAAGAAAGTTGTGTGAGAGTATACATATTGGTGCCTTTTTTGTCATTTTGCAGGTGTTGACATTTTTGATACCCAGTAATGACATATGCCAGCTTGGGAACCACTAGCAATCCAATTGTGCGTTGTGTATGTATGCGTGTGTGTGTGTGGTGTGTGGATGTTACTTAAACTGTTAATTTTTTTTAAATTGCGTAATCGTTATTTCTTTTTTCAATTGACACTCAAGTGAAAAGTTGAAGTTCATTGGAACCAAACTTCTGCAATAGGTGCACCATGGGAATCCCTCATATGTTGATGAAGAGTCAAAGGTCATGTGCCCCAGGTCAAAAGGGTCAGTGAGGTCAAGTTGAAAAATAGGTTAAAATGTAAAAATTGACCTCAATTGAAAATTGAGGGTTTCAATTGGAACCAAAATTGGTCATAGGTACACCCAAGGGATCCCTCATATGTTGATGAGGTCAAAGGTCACATGCCGAGCCAAGGTCATGGAGCGGCCCACAGCTATAGTCTTTGAATATCGTAAGCAAGAAGATGAGAACTTGCAAATTTTGTACAGTGGTGTATTCATTTTTGCTACCATATTCCTCATGCGTTTTACCCCATGTATTTCTCCATGTAACTCAGGAAATCCCAGAAATATAAAGTGGGAAAATTACCTGTTACTATTCCAAATGGACAAAGGTGGCTGAATTCAGAATAACCTGTGCACCCAGTAGCGGCACAAGACTTAATTTTCTGGGGGGAAAAACCAATTTTTTTGGGGGAAAAGTGAAATTCTGGAGGGAAAAAATATAAAAAATTTTCGAGATTTCTAAAACCAATTTTAGTCAAAAATCATGATTTTCCCCATTTTAGGGCCCTGAATCGCTGAAAAAAATTGTCATTTCCTTCAGACGGGGGAGGGGGGAAGGGATTGGGGGAAATGAACCCTTATGCCACCCCCTGGACGCCCCTAACATGGCCCCCTATTTTTGTTCTCAAACTACTCCTACAAAAATCAATGACATGTTAAAACTCAGGCGGTGGCGGTCAAGCCTCATTTATTATAGCAAATCACAAAAATGTCAAAAGAAATTAGTAATACAGAGTGCAAACCAAATTGGGGTGTTTGATGTGGGCGGTTATGGATGGTCCCAATGACCAAATAACACCTTCCAGTGGAGTTCAACTCCAAACGGTTTTGGAATAAAAAATCCTTGACAACATATAAAAAATCGATTTTCGTCAAGATTTCGCTTTACGTGTTAAAACCAATGGCGACGATCTGAAATGGGATTTCTGGCCGCCCTCCACTGTTAAAACTCTAAAAGTGGAATATTTATTTTCTTTTATGTATTTTCCGTGCATTTAATATGAGAAATGTAAATTTGCTTTTTCTGAAAAATTGTTTAATTTTTTTTGGTAAAATTGAAGCCGCGGCACACATGAATGGGTGTTTGTGAGTGTTTCCTATCCCTCTATAGCGTAATAGGATTCATAAGCAAAATGGTCAAGTTGGTTTTCTATTTCAGTTTATAGCCACTTATAGGGTTCAATTTCGCTGGTAAACCTAGAGACTTAGTCCAGCGCTAGGGTCAGTTTAGTGTCGCCCAACAATGACATACAAAAAAGGACGGAATATTCAAAGACCTAATATCTCAAAATCAGTATTAGCAACAAATGACCTTTAGTATCATATCATCACATATGGTGTTTCATATCTAGAAAGGAAAATTATCCCAAGGAATACAAATATAGAAAACTAAATTTTACTGAAAAAATTCTACACAGCACATAAAAAAACATGGTTTTAGCATTTTTGGTCATGCAGGGAAACAAGCATATAAAAGCATTAATTTATTTGCCATTATATTGTTGATTTATGTGAAACATCCTTACATATATATGTACACAACTCTAACATGATTAAATGTTACTTACAGTACATGTATGTAAATGGGGATGATATATAATTATTCCTTCCTGAGACAGTCAAGGAATGGATAAAATACCCACACTATTTAACCATGGGAACTAAGTAACATTAATCTATACAATTTGCTTATTTCTGCTCCATTCTTGTTGATAAAGAAGCGATGGGAAATGTGATATGGAACATTGAATACCCTGGCCAAAGAAATGATTGTCTCCATTTCTTTGCCCTCGGGGAAATAATGAGAATGTATCCATCTATTTATCTCAGAACTAAATAACATTTAATAAAATCCTAATGTTAATTTGCTTACAAAAAATAATATGAGAGACATTTTAATCAAGTAATTTTGCTCATTCTGTGATTGACTTAATTTTGACTTACTAATTTGGTCTGCTGCAACAACACAGACAAATTACAATAAAAAAATACCACGAGGTCATATTTTGATTTTTCCATTTCACAAAGTAGAATGAATGGAATAGAACAGTCAAAAATTTGACCAATGATCCTTAGTAGGCTTTTTGGACTGTAATTCTGAGATAAGCACCTGGATGGCCAAAAAAGTGTTGCAATTAAACCAAGAAAAAACAGAGTTCATGGTCTTTGTCTCACAATACACACATTAAGAACTATGCCCAATATTCAGTTGAAGCTTGGTGATGTCCTTTTTCCTGCATCATCTTGTGTTAAGAACTTGGGCATCATGTGTGATTCCATATTGAGTATGTCAGATCAAGTTTATAGCATTTGTAAGATTGTTTTAACAATTCCACATTCGTAATTTGTGGCGTATTCGGAGGTTTATTACTCAGGACCCCGTTACCATGCAGTAAGAGCTTCGATCTTGTCTCGCATAGATTATGGTGCTAAAGAGAGCGATTTTAAAGGCTGACTCAGAGATATCAAAAATTTAAGTTTTTTGTGCATTTATAATTAAAAACTGTTAACTAATACTAAAGATAGTTACCTAAAATGCCCAATCATAAGTTTTAGATGAATATGATTTTTCTTTTTCATGCAGTAAACATTTATGTGCAGTATAATAGTGCCATAGGATACTGTGTATAACAAAAATTCCGGATCCGGAATTTTATAACAAAGTTGTGATTTTCTATATGAAAGACTTCGATTTGAGCTTAGCTATTTTCCACAGTGATTAGTACATGGACAAGCATATGTTCTTGTAGAAAACACGATTTGTTTGAAAATTGAGGGCGCCCTCCTCGGGAAATCTCTGAGTCAGCCTTTAAGCACCTACAGTGTCTCCAGAATAAAGCAGTATGTTTGGTGTCTTCTTGCCGACAAGACAAGAGCTCTTCTCACCTTGGCATTACACTGGCTGCTACTTTTTTTTAAATCAGTGCACGGTGAAGCCCCAAGCTACCGGAATGATTTCTTTACTTTGTACAATATGCCTACATTTCAAAAGTAATGTTGATGAACCATGATGTTGACTCATTCCTCCATGGATACCACTAGACTTATGGTCCCTCGCTCAAAACGTAAGGCTGGTGACAATCTTTCCTAGTCATGGGACCTAACCTTTGGAACCAGCTCTGAGAAGCGGTGTCCATCACGGTCTTCAAAGGTGTACTCAAGACTCATTTATTTCCTTAACTGCATCTATTGTTATTTGGTATATATTGTTGCTTTTATATACTGGTGTTTTTCTTTATTGTACTCTGCCTGCATTTCACATGCTTGTAGGTTAAATTTAGTTTTCATTAATTTTGTTCATTTAATTTATTGACAAGGTGCTGTGTTCTTCTGTAGAGCACCATATCAAATGCACTGTAATAATAATAATACCCAATATGGGAGGTTTACATTCAATTCCAATTGTGCCTTTCATAGGGGTGTATGGAAATTCCCACTTTTTCGAGCCATGAACACTAAGTGAAATACATGTAGTTATTAAATGTTTGTAACTCATGTCCGTATTAGAAGAAATCCTGTGACGTGATGATGTTATGATGGATTTGACCATCTTTTGACCTTAGCTGATGTTAGATCAGAAAAGATGGGATGGCAGTTCAAATCCCGGAACACAGTTCATTAAAGGTTTTTTTTCTTTTTGATGTAGATGGCCTGCAGTGGTGTAACCAGTGGGGTGAGGGGGTGAGAGCCCCCCCCCACTCAGAAGCCTTGCCCCATCCCCACTCCCCTGCCAGCCCCCCCCCCCCCCCAAATGAACTGACCGTTTGTACAGTGTCTATGGAGAAGAACCTAAATTCACCCCTCAGGAAATGCCAAGGGTTGCAGAAGATTTGCAAAGGTCCAGTTATGCCACTGATGGCCAGCCACGCCTTGCAGGGGGTACTCCCTGTCCTCTCTGTCCAAAATGTTGGTATTATCCCAATCAATGCTGTGATGGGAAGTGGTGAAGTGTTCTGAAACTGCAGAAGGTTTGCAGCTGAGAGCTAAGGATTTTTGTTCACAGTTTCTTGTGATAAGGATGTGTGTTTTGCATAAAAAATTCAAGGTATTTTGAATTTGGCATTCACTGCTGACAAGCTTGTTTTAAAATATTTCAATGTTTTCTAACAGCCCAGAAACTTATTTTTAAAAATTGGTGTTTTTTTTTGGTTGTAATTAAAGTGACTTCTAAAACCTTGATGTGATACGTTCATACACATTTTGGTGATGAAAAAGTATTGTCCCATTTCACTTGCTTTGTAGCTCATGATATAGAACAGTTTATCTTTAACTTTATGATTGATTCGATTTCAACCTCTGCATGATGAACAGTTAATACTTGTATACTGATGGTCTTGATGCCATGTAATACATTCAGCATAAAGTACATTAAAAAAATACAGCGTTCACCGAACATGTGTCGTCTGCTGGTCATAGTTTATGATGGGACAAGGTCACATGAGGTCACCAAGGTCACGAGTGGTGGCACCACACTTTTTTTTTCTGGCGGGGGCGGAGGAATGGGTAGAAATGCAAAAGTTTGGGGGGAACAACTCAAATTTGGCAAGAGTGTCCCAATGTTGGTCCAAATCACTGTTTTGTGGCTAATTGTGGTGATTTTTGCTACAAATCAGTCATTTTTCTTCGGGGGGGGGGGGGGAGGATGAAATGGCTGCCAGCCCTGGCACCACTATTGAAGGTCACAGTAGGTCACCAACACGTGTGATACTACCCAAGGACCATGTGGAAATTCCAAGTAATTTGAGAAATCTGACCACTTCGGGCCAAGGGGGGGGGGGGGGGGGGGGGGGGGGGGGGGGGGGGGGGGGGGGGGGGGGGGGGGGGGGGGGGGGGGGGGGGGGGGGAAAAAAAAAAAAAAAAAAAAGGGGGGGGACACCTCTAATTACTCAGAGGACCTCTGACCCCACTCTTGAGGCTGAAACTTGTGAGGCACTACCACAAATACACAGACAGACAGATACACACACTATCAAAGCAATCCATATGTGCCTCTTGCAGACATCACAAAATGAGAAAAAGCTCCTGAAACCAGAGTACATCAGGGGGGGGGGGGGGGGGGGGGGGGGGGGGGGGGGGGGGGGGGGGGGGGGGGGGGGTTTCTTAAAAGACTCTCCTGGTTGGTATACTGCCTGAGCATCACCATGAGAATTCCACACCTTATACTCAGATGATGAAAATTCCCTCACTGAAAAGAAAAACATAAAATAATATATTATTAAAACGCAAACTTTCCCAGGCAATTGCCCCGCTGGGAAATCTAACATCATCATAAAACCATTCTGCTGAATCAAGGGTTCAATGCCTCTTTTTGTATGTTTCATATCTTTGTTTTACCCAATTCCAAACTGTCACCAAAGTCACAATGTACAAACAAGAATCACATCGTCTGCCATTATGGTGGCCCCCACACATATTGTTTACTTCATTATCAAAATAGCATTCATTAAAGATTGATTAGTATGATTAGTATTTATTACAAAGACACAAGAAGAAAGTGTGCACCCCAATTTTGTGTTGAAAATGGATTTTTGCATATTAGAATGCTTACCAATGTATTAAATCACATGATATGAATTAGCCTGAAACGCCATCTTATAGTAATAAAAGATTATTTAATATTTTTTGGTTGTGCATGCTTCTCAGTGGAAAGGCCACCACCAACTCACCTTAATTCCTGACAAAATCAGTCAAATTCAACATTTAATTTTTAAGGGACTGGTTACTAGGCTTATTTACAATAGCATTCTGGCACAAAATAATTTCTGCTAAATGTGGAACAACCTTATTTCAGCTTGAGGCATCATGGTGGGAAAAAGGACAGCCAAATTATTTAGGGAATGAGATAGGAAAAATGCAAGACTTCTAATGATACCAAAAATCTTGGGTCTAAAGAGCGAGTCGTACAGTTGAGGCTGAGGATCGAGTTGTGTCCCCCCATTACAAGCGTTTTTTTCCATTAGACACTCGTAGTACGTTACAAATATGGGAATTCCAGACACAGGGTGTCCATGTTCGATATGACCAATCAGTCGGTGTGTTTGTGTGCATTGTGTATTTTCAAAATGTTGCCATACCTAATGTCATCTTTGCTCTTCCTCCAGTGTGAATCTGCACTGATCTTTGGTCAATATAACAACCACTATGTGTGTAGTCTGCAATCTTGAAGTAAATCTAATGCCAAAACAAAAAGAATGAAATGAAAACAAAATGAAAATGCTAAGCATGCCTCGTCTTTATTTGAGATTAGGATGCATCGGTAGACTTTATACAAATAATATAAACAAAATTGGAAAGTATAAAAAAGCCTTACTTAAGGTGAAGTTTGGCGTGAATCTCTGGAGCCTCAGGACGACGAGTAGAGGGATACATGGATTGTGTGACGAATGCGCGACAGTTTTTTCAACAGACATGAGTTAGATACAGCTATATCGGACAACAAACTGTGCTGAACGCACTAAGTGTGTTTGAAGAGAGTACCAAGCTTTTATTAAGGTTGGGAGGGAATTAAGGAAGGCATGTATTCCTCTACTCTCGTCCTGAGGCTCCAGAGAATTCACAAGCCAAACTTCACCTTAAGGTAAGGCTTGTAACTTTCAATTCCTCTGTCGCCTATGCCGGACGAGAGGAATTCCATGAGATTTCAAAGCCAACTGTAGCTAAACCATGCCCTCTTAAGAAATTTACAAAATACTCAACACCCATACATAATCATAGCATGTATATGACAAACATCCATCTGCAGAGTCTGTAGTATTATTATTAAACCATAAAAGTTCACTACCTGGGTTTTTCCCAAAATTTTTAAGCGTCAACAGAGCACTACTTGTCAGGATACATGTAAAAAAATTTTCATTGTGATAAAGACATTTTTGAACAAGACTTTCTGTTTTGATCAGCTTTAAATTGAATAATAGTCCACACTGAGATGCTTATAATCTAGGTACACAGTGTACAAGCAAATTTTTTCCTATTTTCAAAAGTTCCAATTAACATTTAACATTAAATGCATGAGCATAGAGTGCAATTTATCTGACCAGTCTCCAGTCTACTTTGCGGCTTACCCGCTGGCAAATTATGGTTCCCGTCTCTATCTTTTTCTTGTAGTTAGTCGCGAAGTGCTGGATCTACTCAGCCAGCGTGTTAAGAATCTCAGTTAATGGACACTCCGGCCTGCATATGCTCTGGATGTAGCAGCGGGCCCGAATACTATGAGGTCTGTAAGGTCCACCTTGATGCCAGCTTTCGCCATCATGGTCTTCACCCATCGCCTAATCTTAGATGCAGATACTTGGCATGTGGTTTCGAATAACTGACAAACAAGATGTTTCAGTTCCTCTAAGTGGTCGAGTTCTTTCAATGTATGCAGTTAGAGCTGTATACAACCCACTCCGCGACCACAGGATATGCCTCCAATTTCAGAGAGGCGGTTGTGTAACCTTGGACGGCTTTGCTTGATCCGATATGCCAACTGTAAACACAGAGCTGACTTCTTTTTGTTCATGTTTGAGATACTTAACATAGAAATGGTTTGCACTCTATAGCGCTAACACAAATTGCCCCCAAAGTGACTGTTTTCAAGGTCAAATCTTTAAGCGATAATGAACTTATGGTGAGAGGGCACGCAATTTACTGAGCAATATTTGTACATCCCATGTTTGAGTGTTACCAGCGTACTGGGGGTCTCAAATTGTAAATGCCCTTCATAAATTTGGTCACCCAGGGGTGTGCTCCATAGTGCAAAACTTTTCCCCATGACAACTTGGGATAACGCACAGCGAGCTGTGTTTATAGCACTAAATCCAAGGCCTTCTTCATAAAGCTCAGTTTAAAAAATCTAAAACTAAAGTAACATTGGGTTGCACAAGATCAACTTCTCGTCGATGCAAAACAAATGCAGGCTTGATATATGTCCCGTACTGTTTGGTGTGCCTTTTTACATGAGATTTAAGATGATGCTTGTAGCTTTGCCTCGGACTTTTGTTTTCTGAGGAGTGTCCGGATATTTTTCTGCTAACATCGCAGTCTCTGGTGAGTGGATGCTTTGGGGTTTTGTTGATTGTGCTTGAGCGTTAACAAACTGTCCGGTCTTGGGTACAGTGCTGGATCCATGACACCAGTAGGCTGAGAACAACGTGAACATGGCTTATCGGCCAAACAGGAGGACTATTATTGCTCGAGCTCTGTCCTGCCGTGTCTTCTGTAAGCACTCCCGATCACGATGAAAGGGGGGAAAAATGTATTGTTATTCTGATGCCAAGATCTGGAGAAAGCATATACATCTTCAGATAGGTTCTTTGTGCCAGGAAACAAATTTGTTAATTTAGTATTGAGCCTAAGTAGCATAACAAATTCAATGTCCACCCCGCCAAATAATTCAATCAATTGGTCAAAGACAGACTGTTGCAAGGACCACTATCCTAGAATGAAGGGTCTAATTCTATAGTCTGCTGATACATTACATTTTCCAGGAATATGAGATGCTGATAAAAAACACCTCTTTTAACAACAGTTCCCCCCCCCCCCCCTCCCCCTCCCCCCCCCCCCCTTCACCCCCCCCCCCCCCCCACTAAAAAAATAAAAAAATTACCCCCCCCCACCCCCCCCCCCCCCCCCTTATTTTTGTGTCAAATTCATTGAGATTGGATTGTTTTTCTCCCTTATTGTGATTGTATGTCACTGCAGCTCTGTATTGTCCATCAAGAGCTGTACATGGGAGGGAGGTAAAGATTCCCTGAAAGCTGAAGTGCCATAAATGCACCAAGCAATTCAAAGGTAATGATGTGTTACTGATGCCTCTGTGTTGTCCATCTCACCCCCCCCCCCCTATGGCAGTAGGACTATCATAGCACCCTTCATGCCTTTAGGGCTAGTAATTTCTCCGGAGTTTTCTAGGCTATATAAAAAAAATTAAAATTTTTATGTTTTTAAAAAAAAAAAAAAAAATTTTTTTTTTTTTTTTTTTTTTTAAAAAAAAAAACAAAGTGCAGTGGTCCCATTTCCACTGACCGAAAAAGTGGAAACAAGTAAATGACTTTAGCGACATTCGATTGTGGCCATATCTTTACCTACCAGATCTGAACACAAGTTCTGCCACTGTTAATGTTTCTTGTGCAATGTGACTTTCATAGTGTGAATTTTGATGAATCCTAAATGCATGATTGTGTCTGGTTCAAGTGCGATTTTTGCCAATTCAAAAAAATAACCTAAACTTTCAGTGATCAATGGGTCTTGAACAGACTGTGCAAAAGCTGTTCAGATTCCTCAATGCAAATAACATGTCATCGATTAAACCCCGTTATACTATTGCCCCCTGTTGTCGACATGTAGCATTATAATGGTTTCATAATTTTGTATATTTTCTAGGAGCACAAGGACCCATTTGGCAAACAGGTGAATTGGAACAATTTTACTTTTCCATTACAATCTCAGATTATTTCTAAAATCTGATGTAAAGATACACAATAAAATGCATCCTTCAGGTCTATTGAAGCCATCTTACAATTCGGTGTGATTAGACTAATGCTTGCTCAAAAGTTTCCATATTGAAATGATGGTATTCTATTCCTGATTTAATCTTTGAGATTGAGATTCATACTATAGTCACCATTTTACTTTGTGTAAGAAAATGTTGGACAATATTCTCCACTGGAGTGAGCTACTTCTTCTAAAAGCTGAGTTTCACATTAGGGCTCCATTTCCCTTTCAATGAGGATCTTCACTCCTTGTTGAAGTGAAAGGATCTAGGATTATATTGGAGTGGGGTTCACCAGCTTAAAATTCAATTGTGCAGCCATTTATTGTTTGCAGAATTTCGAATCTGGGTAATAGGCTTCCATTGAATGGAAATTGTCTGCAATCGACCTGATACAAATCGCGCGGCGCGCTGATTTGCTTTTTAAGGACTAGTGCTTATAGGCATATAACATAGGCTTACCTGCCTCACCATTAGTTGGGATCAGTGATATCCTCTGGGAGCCAGCCTTAGCACCACGAGCTCTGCCTCTGGAATACATGTACATGCAACTTTGACTATAGTTCGGTGGTGGCCGTCTTGCACATGTAATGGTGATATCCTCTATACTGTTGGCGTACTGATAGCCACCTTGTCCGTCGTCTTTGGGCATGAATTGGAGTTCCTAGCGGATACTGATAGAACATTTGAGCTAGAGAGTACATCCCTGGTCTGGTTGATCAGCGCCAATCTGTTGATTGTTTCTTGCAGATTATCCCCAAACAACAACGATGTATGTGGTATGTCAGCGGTACAAAATTGCGTACCGAAATGTCACATTCGGTTTAAACAAACTCTCCGGCGGAGGCACAAGTTGTGGAACCCATGTCCAAGTATTGCCAAAGAATCGACACCGAGTGTAATGACTCGTCCACGGGAGAGAGCCGTTGCCATTGAGTTTGTCAACTCCACCATGCGGGCGATCTTAATTCCAGCTTTGGCCATGCTTGTTTGTACAAGTTGCAATTTTCATCAAAGCCGCGTGTCTGACGCGGCAATAAATCCACACAAGCGTCTTCAATGCGACCGATCTCCAATCCAACGCATCGCGGGGCGTACGGTATTATCCACCAATCAGGTATGTTTTCCTTCTGCAGGCCATGATTAAAGGTGTTATTAATTAGCCGGGCTAATTGCGGGTCCATATCGTCCCGGACTTTCTCATCCACAATGTCATATTTGTCCTCATTCCTTCCTAGTTTGGTGTTATAAGTAACGCGCAAGCGCTGGTAGGGCCACTGGTACCGGCAGGGTGTTCAACGGTATCATTGCCCTGCGGCATCTCCGTTGGGCTTTTACGTTCGGGGAAGGACGTGCCACGTTATGATTGGTCACACGGGCTCATTTTCGCTCTCGTAATCGTAGCCGATGCAGCGGGTCCCGCATTATCATCATATCAATAATATACGCCGTGTCCTCCTCGTAATTCAGCAGATCAAGATCATAATCATAGTCATAATCAGGCGGTCCCGGGCCGATACATATCTGAACATAACGTTCACCTTGTGAGTGACTGTTTTCATGTCCTTTGCAATACCCAGGTAGCAGGATTTCATGTCTCTCCACTTGATTTCAGCTGGAGAGTTATAGCTTTTGTGTTCTTTGCCTTTTTGGAATTTGGTACCCCCCCCGTTCAACGCGGCCCGGTACTATTTGGTCTTTTGCACTATGCTTGGACGTGCTCGGAGCTGAATGGCTTCAGCTGTTGTATCGTTGCCACGTGATTGCTGTGTAGCAGCCTTCTTTTGGCGCTGCACGTCGGCGACGGCGGTTGATTTGTCTAATTTTTAAGCAAGTCTGGTTTCTTTTTGCTAGCCATTTTTGTGATCCGATGTTCCTTGATGTTACTTTTTCCAATTTCAAAGACGTTTTAAAGATTATAGTTAATAGCAAAAAAAATTCAGCAAAGTCAGCGACTTGCAAGCCGTATCTTATTCTCACAGCGCAAGCAGCATGCACTGTTCGGCGCATTGCGCACCGCAAATCTTCATGGAATTCCTCCTCGCGGCAGTGTCGGCGCGAGACTCATTGCAGAGTGGAAGCTAAGAAACATCCAAATTTCCATCTAAAGGGAACTTTTGGTGAGAGGTGACAAAAAATGATACTCAACAATAAAAAAAAGACAGTGTTCACCGAATGCATATGTCACCTGCTGTCAAGGTTTGTGAATGGCGACAAAGTTCGCCAAGGTCACATGAAGTCACAATGGTCACATGAGGTTACAAACATGTGGGACACTACACAACTTACACAAGGGCCACTGTATCAAAGTGTCATGAAAATCAATGGACCTTTTTATAATTCTGACCATTTTGGGAAATGACTCTAATGGACCTCTAGATGACATTGACCCCACTTGTGAGAAAGGTAACTGTGGGCACTACCCAAGTGACATGTGTACAGGTAAGTGGAAAACAAAGGCATTATGTTTAGGGTTAACATTTAACCACAGGGACACACACACAGATACACAAGACATACAACCAAAGCAATCCATATGTGCCCTCTTGCAGACGGACAGCAAAAGCAGTTACATACGACAAAAATTATGCTAATAAAATTAGTCCGATCAAATTAGTCCGAGAGATATCCATCAAAAGAAATCAATTTTCCTTAGCCGGCACCACTTCGCAAATTAAGCAGGTGTCTACAAACTGTTCAAATATCACAACACAAATCAGGTTTAATTCCAAAAATGTCCTGTGACCTTTGTCAATTAGGTATGATGTGAAGGTCCCAGGAAATGCAAATCGAATTGATGTGTTTGTGTCAATCTACAAGGAGGGACAAGACAGCATTCAATAGTGGGATGGTGATGACATCATTGGGGTGCTATTGATTTTTTTGAGAGAGTAGAAAGTTCCAGGTGACTGGTGTGAATCTCTTCAATGACACTGGACTTGAAAATCATAATGATCACTAATGGATTTCACTGGTAGTGGTGAATTCTTTTTTCTGGCCCTGTTTAATTGGAATGGAAATGTCCCATTCAAGATTTGGAGTAGGTTTCTCATCTCATTTCCTGGGACCTAATCAATTCCACATAGAGGAAGAACCATAGCAACAACAGTGTAAATCAGATGTACACAAATTTAATAAAAAAAAAGACAGGCAGTTGGATTCTAGAAATAATATCCATGCCTGTTTCTTGAAAAAGTGTTTCAGTAGCAATTTGATTTTCCTTATCATACCAGTAAATATGTCAACCATTCTTTGTACCTTGTTACAGCCACATCATATGTGACCCGGGGGGAGGGGGGTTCTCACCTTTTTTGGGGGGAAGGTATGTGCCACCCAGATTTTAAAAATTGAGGCTCCGGAGCTGATTTGAGGCCCCAAAAATGGGGTCTCCGGAACTAGGTTTTCTGAAACTTTCAGAAAATACGCTGTGATTTCCCTTGGGTACATGACCAGGATTTACTTTGGGATGCAGATAAGGTGCTTGTTCGATTTTTGTCTATTGTGTTCTCTACTTGATATGAGAGCCTGGCACTTGCACATATTCCCCATCAAGTACCGTGGGAAACAAACTTGCAGTTTTGATGGTAGAAGCAATATTGCAAAGCCCTGTTCAATGTGCTAATACCGATGGTTAACCATTAAAAGTGCTTGTTCCGATTTTTTACTGCCGTGTTCTCTACTTGATATGAGAGCCTGGCACTTGCACATATGCCCCATCAAGTACCATGGGAAACAAACTTGCAGTTTTGATTACAGAAGCAATAATGCATATTGCAAAGCCCTATTCAATACTGTGGTTATATTGATGCTTAATCATTAAAACAATGTTTTTTTGTTTATATCTTGGGAATGAAATGGATTTGTGGGCTCAAATTTCATGACGACAATGAGAAAAATACGGCCTTTCATCTGATATCAAAATCAATACTACTTCCGGGTAAATCGGGTCTCAAAGACAATCAGAACACGCACCTTTAAAGGGTTACACTACAGTTTTGAGTGCATCTTTGATTGCATATTTTAAGAAAACTAGGGTAGCACTGATATACAGACATATTCCTATTAATGACGTCAACAAATTCTAGACTGCTATTGCTGACATTTTTTGGTCAAATTACTGGAGGAAGCAGATGGTTTTCCAGTCATTCCAGGAATTATTTAGTATGCTTCCCAAATATGAATCTATCCCATGCAAAAATAGTACTCACTGTACAAATATGTAGTGCCTTAAAAAAAACTTAGACTTAACTTTAAATTCTCATATGATTACCCAATCTTTCAGAATTACTCTAACCAACATTGTGAAATACTTCCTATATTCTCATTCACTCCTGTGTAAAAAAGGTTAGTATTTTTGAAAATGACCTTTTCTGGCCTCTTATTCTTGAAGATAAGGTGCACATTTTTACTTTCTGGTGAACCATGACATATGGTTAAAGGTGCAACAAGAGATTTTGAGGCACGCAAAAAATTTTGTCATAATAGTAATTTCAAATGCTACAGAAATGTCTTAAAAGAGAGCAAAAAGGTGATTGTGATTTGCTTATATTTCAATGATGTAAAACATAGGCTGAATTTTGGTATTTGCTCCTATACGACAATTAGAATTGCACAATTTTGTACCAAGAAACATTTATCCGCTAATCCTTCAGCCTGGGAAGCTGGAAAGCTTATATCAGGGCAAATATCGACTTTTGGTTTGTTTTTAGAGACACCTGAATTGTGGAAAATAGATCTTTTTTGCAGCCCCTTTAAAATCAAAAAATCAAGTTGAAACTAAAGGACATGTTTGTAATTTCATAGATTCCCAATTATTTCAAACTTTGGACTTATGTTGCACATCAGATTAGAGCACAAAGCAAGCAAAACGTGTTTAACGTACATTCTGCAAATCAAATTGTCAGCTAAGGATCCCCAAACTGTGGTCTCAGTTTTTGTGTACCTGATGGGATCAATGGGTATTTCTTGAGAAACAGGAGAAACTTTCTAATAATTATGTCCAAAAAGTGCAATAGTGCATGTGAATCAAATGAAATTGTCAATCCAATGTACATATTTTTTACAAAATATTGTCTTTCTATAAGAATTTGGGAATCTTATGACAAACAATAAATTCATAAACTTCGGATAATAGGCTACAGTTGCCCTATCCCTGTACCGAATTTTGTTAAAAATTTTGACAAAATGGCTTTTGGGACAATCTTAGGGAATTGTGCCAACTGTGCAAACTTGACAAATGTACAAATTGTTGAACATTTGTGTTTTTCATGGCATTTTTTTTCTTAAGTTATCATTGGTTTTCATTTTATGTGTTTTTTAGATCTATTGGGCCTGTAAAGCCACAAAAGAACTTAGTCCTGACTTCAACTCTTTAGTTCCGGACTAAGGTCCATCGCTAGAAGGACCCTTTAACTTTAAAAGTTTGTTAAAAGCTTTTAAACAGAATATGAAAAGCAAAAAATTGAAATAGGTAGTTCTCAGCTTTGAGCGTCTACCTGTACTTTCTTCTCTTTGTATTTTTCAACAAACACCTACAGAACATAGGAAAAGAAGATGCATTTTACCGGTCCTTTAGTAGGCTTAGTCCTGGACTAAAGTTAAGCCAGGACTAATGTTGTGAATATGGGCCAAAGTCTTTAAATGAATATAATAATTTCTTTGGTAATAATAATAATATAATAATATAATAATATAATAATAATAATATAATAATAATACCGAATTTCAATATAAAGCGCCTTTTCCACAGGATACAGAATGTGCTGTTGCCTATGTAAATTATTACGCTTGCTTCAGGAAAGCGGCACAATCATTTCGCCTTCACCTAGGCCGGCCAGCCGGCCAATCTCACATGCCTATCAGCACTTAGATTGTAATATCCCCCATAACATCTACCCGTTCGCTTGGGTCGACAAAGCAAGTGAGGTAAAGTGCCTTGCCCCAAGGGGCACAACACATTGGCCCAGTGGGCTCGAACACCACAACCTACCTTTGGATCATGAGTCGGCAGTCCATATCCCCTGGACCACATGGTGCCTGGCGCAGAAAATTAAAAGTGTTTAGGTACTTTTCATCTGCATCATTTTGTCTATCATAAATCATTCAAAGCCTAATCTAGTAGTCTAGAACTACTTCTTCACTGGGGTAAACAAATACGTGTCACATAAAAGCAATTCAGAAATTAAATGAAAATTTTAAAATCCTTCCAAGTTGTAAGTATTTACTTTTCTTAAAAAACAATTTTAAAAAATTGTTCCTCTTTATTTCTCACAGTAATACACCTTAGAAGCTAAATTGCCAATTATGTGACATGGTGTACAAAACCAGGGTGAATTTGGGCAATGTTATGGAAAAAGGCCAAATGCAGGGACGGGAGATTTTGGTCAATTTTGTTATTTATACAATGTGAGTCTAGCTATGCTAAAAACATGCTGTGAAAATCTGAAAGGTAAATTCCATTGGTAAAAATATCTTTTGACAGACATTTTCTTTTAATTTCTTTATTAGTTCTTTATTGGATCGTTTTTTTCTCATTTTGTAACATTTGGAAATCAAATTTTCAAAATTGAGATTGAAAGTAGCACTGAGCAAATTGAGATGAAATTAGCACTGACAATTGAGATGAAATTAAAAGCATACAAGCAAAAGTCTCTATTTTGATATTTTACAATGAACTCAAATTTCATTCCTGACCAATTCAGCCTGTGTTTGATATACCACCTCACAATTTCAAAGATAAACATTTAGATACCTACCAAAAGGTGTAATCATTGAGCCCATTACAAAATGGAATCCCATAACTCCCACTCTCTCCTTACTTTTTGTTCCGAAAAACGCACTTTGGCTTGTACGTCACTTCAAGAGTTTTTGATGGGAACTTCTGACCAATGTCCCAGCCTCCCCCGACGACTATCACTTGATAGAATCATAGTACCATGACTTGGAGTTGCATCATATCTGCTACAGGGCCCCTGTTTTCAAAAAAATACATTAAGAAACAAAATTGATAATGGAATATAAATAAAAAATTTCCTTTAAAAAGGAAAGGGGGCCCCAAGGTAGTGAGTTCGTGTTTGGGTTGTTGCTATGTGGGTTTGAATACTTTTGTACCGAAAGAAACGGTAGACACAATAACAGATTGAATTCGCAAAGTTTTATTGCAACTTTTTTAGTACAACAGTGTTTGAAATAATTAATAAACAAATAGATATATCTTCGAAAACAAGAAATAGTAGAACATTTAGGTTGTTGGTGAAAGTTACAATTTTGTATAGGAGCCATACCAATGAGCGTATTATATGAATATAATGAAATTAGGAAAGCTTTATTTTTGTAGCAATACAAGGTAAAGAAATTGTTTAAGTGTGTACAATATAAACTATACTAAGACAATACTTTGGGTGTTTACTAATCTTTTGTTGCACTTATAAGAATTGGAAATGGTTTTAGTTTCAGCATTTTAGGGAGTGGGATTTGTTTTTATTGATGCCTCTGTTTGGCAGAAACAGCTGAGGGGGTGGATTTTGAGAGTTGCCTTTTGTTGTGGTCAATGATAGGTTTAACATGACCGTTGCCCTTGATAGTGACTCTTGACTTCAGAAACAAAGGAGGGTGGGCTTGTAAACCATAAATGGAGTTGGGTTTTAATTGAATTAGCATATTTTCCAATGAAGTCATGTTACCAGTTTTCAGCTTATTTTTTACAACGTGACTTCACAAGACATTTGACTGGTATGAGGCTTTTGACCTTATACAAATGAGGTTATCCTATGTTGCATCAAGCACCTTTTGATTTTATAAACCGTATTAAAATGCATAAAAAAATCAAGCCTTGTTCAATTTTCACAATTGAAAGGTTTTTTTAGAGTCTACAGTGAGACTTCAATCCATTACATAAAATTGCCATCAGTAATAATTTGCATAAATATGACCTAATTTTCAATAATTTTTTCATATTTTTTGCTGTTTTCTCATGGCGACTATCGTTGAATTTATAACCACAAAAACGTATTAAAAAAGATGCCTAGTTTAACGTTTCACCAGATTGAAGTGTTATTTTTAATTTATGATCTCAGTGGGCCTTAATATAATCCAATGTTGAGACAAAGGACTCTTTATTAATAATTTGCATAAAATGGTAAAGAAAGGAAGCTTGTTCCTTTTAACGCTAATCGGGCATACCCTATGCCCCAAACCCTAGAATTTCGCGGATTCTCGGCTTTTCGTGGTTTGCGGCGGGGTACCAAGGTTAGGGTGGTTGGGGTTCCGTCGAAACAACGCAGGTTCCAGACTATACAGGGTGTTTGGCCAATCCCCCCTCCACCAACACAACCCATCCCATTCAGGTCTCATTTTCATTCACCAAATTAAAAATTAAAAAAAAGATTAACTTAAAAAAACATATATTTTAATGATTTTTATAAAATAATACAGAGAGTTATATAGCCCTATGCTATTGGCCTCTAACCTTTCACCTATGGTCCTGATCACTGTGGCCCATACCAACCATAAACCATGTAGCCTCCATTTCAAGGTATGCAGCAGATCTGGATCATCGCTTTCCCTTATTAGCAAACATACATCGAGATAACCATCGCACGGGACCAGCTTCCCCCATATCGCATGTAACTCGGGACCACCAAGCGGTTAGATTCTTGTCCAGGGAAATTACAAGGTAGCTGAATCTCACAGGGCTCGAACGCACCCCTATACACATGGATGAGCATACACTGGAGTCGTGCGCTTACCTGACTGAGCTTCTTGTCCCGCTTTCAAAAAAAATTAAGTGTATACTTTTTTTTGTATCATGTTCTCCACTTTTTTCCTTTTTTTATTATATTTGTAAATCTTATTTTATTTTGGTCGCTATTTTGTCAGCATTTCTCTTTTTTTTATTTCTTATAATTGTTTAAAAAACATTTTTTCTCTCTTCGTATTTCTTTTTAAGGTATTTTGTCATTTTTTTTTCCATTTTTAATATGCGGGTTTTATTTCGTTCATTAATTTGTATTACTTTTTCGTTTTACTTTTGTCATATTTGCTCCTTTTAAATGCTGATTTTATTGTT
>JAMKCH010021716.1:0-20286 GCA_023653785.1 Ophioderma brevispina | reverse complement strand
TACATGGATTGTATATCCCTAACGTTCCTAGAGGAAAATCTGAAGATCACCGCAAAAAAGGGAGGTAGCGTTAGTTTTCTTGTTAAATCTAGGGCAATTTCCCCCTGAAACAAGTCAGGGGTCCGCTCCGTGATTTTTTTCAAAAGTGCATTCAAAATGCAGTTAAGGTTGCACACCACCAAATAAATTGCCATTGCTTTATGTACAAAATGGCCCTAATTAAAACGTACATTTCTCATTAACGAAGCGACTCAGTCGCTTAAATTATGCATTACCTTGGACTGCTAGACCTCTGCATCCCATTCAGCAAGAAAAATCCATAAGTTGACCACGGATTTTTCGAGCTACTGAAGCATGAAGACAACGATGAGTTCCGATCCCCTCTGAAACTGTGGCTTTTAGTCAAAATATTCCTATGGGGTGGTTGTAAAATTAGTTCTGTAATTACTCAGTAGTAAGCCTCACAAACTTTTTTGTCTTGATATTGTGCTGATTTGTATCTTTAAAATAATTTCTAACACAAAATATAGCCCAAGAAGTTCCAGTTTCTACTATTTTTCAATTTTAACTTAGACCTGTCACTTGTTTTTACCTTTTTCCCAAACACTTTTCGGCCAGAAGGTGCCAGACCCGATCTATTTAGTGGTGTGGAATCTTAAGGGACGTTAGCGATAATAGGAGTACCTTATAATCCGGAAAGCAAACCGCGTATGCGAGATATTGGTCACAATACTATGTGATGTGAAGAATAAGCCATTGTCTTTGGAGATAAATCCTTTTGATACAATTTCAGTTGCAAGATATGTTACTTCATATGCATTATTCTTAATACATTCACTTATAGGGGCGTTCGTATTTGTTTTTGCAGGAGTGCGCAGCAGTGCAATTCTCGAATGGAACAGAACATTTTAAGAAAAAAAGTTTGGTGTTGTTTGCACAAAATATGAAATATCAAGTATAATCCGTGGGAATAGTAAACCTATTCGAAAAGCCTTCGTGATCTGGGCTATCATGGTTGCCATTTGCCATGAGCACGACCAGATTTGAGCTAATGTTGTGGCGCCAAGTGTTACTATCCTGATTTATCTGCACAGGACAGTAACGTTGTTAAGAGTTGGGTCAAAGGTTTCGGTGTTGGAGCACTGTTTATACTTATTAGAAATATATCTTTTCCTTCTGTGAAGATTAGGCAGATTATTTAAAGGATCGGGAAGAGCATTTATAAGAAATTAGAGAATTAGATTGGACATAATAATACTGTATAAAGAGATTCAAGAGAAAGGAAATCTATAGACATAGACCTACCAGAAGAATTTTTAGAAAACTGAACTATAATCCTCAGGGATAATCCTATTAAGCAGATTTAATAGATGAACTAATTGCCTATAATTGCTGTGTTGCAACTGTGCTAGGGTCGAGGGATGTTAATTGCGACTGGTTAATGCATTTAATTGTGTAGGCGAAGGCGATGCATTGATTGGATTCTATTCCACAGTTGTCAATTAGTAAATCACAAATCTTCAATAAAAACACCAAAGAAAGGAACGTATTTCCTTTAACAAAAAAAAATCCCTCACTCTAATATCCCCAGGCTTTTCATTTTGTAAATGCACTTGGAAAGAATTACCTCTCCCTAAAAGGAAGGAAAATTGTCACCCCAAATAAATATAAATAATCAGGCCGTAAATCATGAATGATTTGTCAACCTTTTGATTAGCACAGAGGGCTCCAGTCACTTCTGGAGCTGATGGCACCATACACCACTGTATTGCATCAGACAAGATGCAGTGTATGTGCGATCCTTAGAGTCTAGCAGATTATATGGGTTCCCGCGCCCCCCTTAAATACTCAATTCTAACATGATTTGACAACCATGCCATCGTCTTCAAGAATGCTAATGTTACCAAAATGAAATATTGTCCCAGAGGGTCCGTTTGGCGGCCATCTTGGATTAAGAGGGATTAATCGTACAGAATGGTTGCATTTAGTTGAAAAGTATCTCAAATGATTCTTCTCAACATAAAGAATCAGAAATTATATATTTTGGCATAGCTGGATGTTCAGTTACAGAGATATGGGTGAAATGTAATAAAGGTCATTGAACTTTTGATTGGTCATTGTACAGGGGGCCATATTTTAAAAATGCTTCAATCTTGACAAAATTGGTTTCAAATTGTTGGTATGAGCATGAACAATCTGCAAATGTGCAGTTTGGACGATTTAGGATCCTCCATTTTAGTTAATTTTTTAAGGAAAGAGACGACTGTCCCTAATTCCCATATAAAACAATGGAAATTTTGACAAGAGGTAATTTTACGCCAAATTTTACCACTGAAGTAAACATTGCAGATATTGCTTTTCTGGATTGCTCATACTCATACCAACAACATGTTATCTGCTAGACTGTTATGAATAGAAATGTCAATGAGATAATTGGTTCGGTCTACGAAAAATTCGGTCTCGAGAGGGAATACTGTTATATGGCCTCCATTTTTTCTGATTAAACTCTCAAAAGTATTATTTTCTCAATTTTATTTGAGAAAAGATTTCTCACAGGAAAAGCACTTTGTTTACTATAAAAGAGAGAAAGGGGCATACCCCTAGTTTGTTTTGCTAAGTGCACCTGTTTAGATTGCACAATAGGGGAAGTGGGGATTTCCCCAAGGATGCTACACTTAGAAACTTGTTTATGTTTTGAGATCAAAACATTGTAAGATCAGGGAATTCCCCCACAGAGTTATATATGGAAAGTGATGTGATTCAGGTTATGTTTATGCATGAGAATGATGTAATGATTATTGTTAGAAAGGGGAATCTATCTGTGAGTAGTTAAATACTATCACTGGAAGGACTCTCTGCCAGCATCCACTACTAACAAGGAGCTAGAAGATAGCTAGTTTTACTCTGCATTAAGGAGCAGACATGTAAAGTACCTAGTTCCAGGATATATAATTCCATGTGAGCAGAGTGGTGTAATTATTCTACTGTCGTCTTTGAAGCCGAAAGTGCTGGGAATCAAAATAGGATTCCAAATTGTGGACAGATAGAAATCGTGGTGATTATCTTGGACTGATATACTGTGGATTATGTCGTCGAGGGACTTAATTTAACCTGGTCGTCTTGAACTGCTGGACAAAAGTTATCTTCAGGACTGAGAAGATTCCCATGGAATATACTACCTGAAGAGTTAAATTATGTGAACTTTGCATACTGTCATTTTGGAGTCTTCGCTGTGAGGACATATCATCGTTGAACTGCAACGCCTTCAACATAGGATACTAGAATTCTTTATAAGTATAATAAATTGTGTAATTATATGTAATTTTGTTTTGGACATACCAAATTCTTGAACCAAATCAAGTAAAGATCATTAAAACTGTTTATTATATATAATCTAGATCATTTGTGCACAAGGCTCACTTATTTGTGGTTGAAAGGTATTTCTGACCTTAGACGTCTACGAGACGTCATAACAATACCTTAAAAACATCTCCCGAACAAAGGGGGATCTTAAAAGTGTAAAACCAAAGGCCCCAATTTTGACAATAACAAGCAACTGAAACTTTGTTTAATAAAAGCAGAGATTGATAAAGCTCCATGTTTTTCTTATCAGCATACTGCACAGGCTTTGAGGGAGAAACCATCTTCCTTCAGTTCCGAGGACATTCCGTTTATTTGCGCAGTTAATTCATTACTGTTTTCATTAGCGTTTATTAATAGCGTTTATTTTTAATTAATTATTACATGTTTGATTTATGTGCCTAATTTAAAAGAATTAAAGATGCATGAATTCACTTTGGCGGTCTTTCTACACCTCATATCGAGTGACGAATTATTAATGCCTGGTTCATATATTAGATACACGATGGTCTTTGATAAAATATTATTTTGTTAAAATTACAGGGAGTGTCGTCCAGCGGTAAGACAGCTTCCCGAGGATTTTGGTTATTTTCCAGTTGGACATTTGCTGCATCAATCCACCTACTCATTCTGGGATTCATGTTTATACACTATGAATTAAATCAGTAGACTACACTCTGTGAAGATCTATAGGCTCCAGTTATAGACTAATGAAATGCACATGAGCGTTAATGTTATTTGTTAAATTCAAGCTGATTTCAAGAGATGTTACCACTTTAAGGCTAAATCCAACATGATTTGGACCACGTCATGCAACGCTATATATGTATCAGAATACGAACTGCATACTGCATTACCAGGCTTCCTGTAAGAACACCCACAGGTTGAAAAGCACGTTTGTATGTACCAGGAATAATCTGACCATATCATGCAGTGTCAGAAATCAACTTCAATAAATGTAGAATTTTCAAGGTACACCCATACAAGTACCAGCGAATCTGAATTCATGGCAATATCAATATCTGCATCTAGTATGTTTTCCATCTTCACAGAAATCTAAGTAGTATTGCTACACACGTAAAGCTAGCACTATGCTTCAGGAATATTTTTTTTTAATGAAATGGTGGGCTGTTTGCTTAAGCTAAACTCACTCCTATAATCATACTGAATATGCCCTCTAGTTGATATAACTTTTTAAACCATTTATTTAGTAAAACCAATACCGCATTTCCATTCATTCACGTCTTCATTTTTCTTGATGTTCAGATTTTGATACAATTGGATTTGTTTTTGAACACAAAAGTGTATAAAAATGAAAATCGATTGTTTCACCACTTCAAATGGCGGCCAAAAATATCTTTATGTTGCGACAAAATCCCGCCCAAAATGGAAAAAATCACTTTCCCTCCGAATGACTTTTTCCATAAATTGTGCTCATTAATATAGGAACATAATACATTTCCATGGCTGAAATAAATTTTAAAAAGTTTAACAGTAAGATTTTTTTTATAAGGGCAAAGCAAATTTTGAATAAGCACCAATCCTTATCTATTGCTATTAAGCATATTTTTTTTAACCAAATATTTGCGACCAAAATATAACTGGTAATTCAGGCAATTGCATAAAATCCTTTGTGCATTTTATGTCCACGCGAAAACAAACTATTGTGTCCCACGTGGACCCCCAGCTTATACCCTGTGTTCTGACTGATGAAACTTAAAGTGTTTAGCTGGAATGATCTACCTATCTAGGATCCTATTGTCATTCTTGTTGGAAATCACATTATTTGCTTTAAATTCAGCAGCCAAAAAATCTTCACGTATGTTCACAACAAATGTTATACTTTTGGCGCCGAAATCCTATGGGTACTCTGCAGACCTTCGCAATCTCGCTTGTATACGGTAAGATAATCCAACTTCCACGTGTTCAACTGTAATTTCTGCAGTTTTCTATTGCAGAATTACTACTGTTTGAGGCGATTCATACAATAACCGACGTTAAAGTTATCAACAATGTGATGGTATAGTTTTTCAACGAATAAAGCTTTTTGTCAGTACCAAAAAAAGAAAAAAGGTCAAAATTGCATTTTATGATGATGAGCAAGTTGGATTTAATGGCCCAAAAAGCAATAGTTTTCCGACTTTGTTTTTGACCGCGACACAAAATTGCACACGAATGCAAATTATATTAGCCCTTGGCCACTTCCTGCAACCTTTCATGCGGGGACTCGCCACGGAACTTTTTTTCCAGCAATTTTCCGTGTAAAATTTCACAAACGAAGAGATGAATAAAACTCTAGCAATGTGGCTGCAATGTATCGTGAACTCATGCTGTGATTTTTACTGAGAGGACATTAACGCTCTGTGTCTGGAATGTGTTTCTTTCAACACCCTGTGCCTTGAAAAATAGATTATTAAAATAGCAAATAAATGATTAAGGAGATATTTTTTTTCTCAAGTTTGCCCATCACAGGAATTAATAATGAGTGTGAACGGCAAGGCTTCCGGGACTGTGTAAGTAAAATAAAAAAAAAAAAAAAATGGAAAACGCCGAATGGTTAAAGCTCCCGACTTTAATAGTTGTTACGTTTACGATACATCCGCCATTTTGTTTCATTTAGAATTATTTAAAATTAGTTCTAAGAAAGGTCAACTTTATATTGCCACATTCAATAATAATTTTATTTAATATAATTTGTATATCTCCTATATTAGGAAAACCTTGCACACTAGGGAAAAAAGGGAAATACAGAAACAGTGTAAAACACATCCTTTAACATTGCCGAAACCAAATGCCGAAATAGGCTACACTCCTCGAAATTGAGTAACGCTTGTAAATTGCAGCTATTACAAGACGATACTTTAGAATAAAACCTAAGAATTTGGTTCATCGATTTGATCATCTTATGAGTGGGTGTTACGGGTTAAAACAACCTGTATGTGCCATTCTTTCGTTCTTTGGGTTAAATGCGCATACAATTGATTTGATTGGTTTCAATTCAGGTATGACCAAAGCTAAGATTTGACATTAGAGTTGTAATTGTTATAGGATTATCTTTTATATATCTCGGTTTCAGTATTGCCGGACTGTATTACATATGAGTAGATCTTAAGGGAGATGGTGGAAAACTAATGGACACTTACTTACTGAGTTACCGAATGGGTGAATGAGACACAAGCTAGAGCTTTGCTTAGTTGAGAACAAAAAAATATCACGTCGAATTGCGCAAGTATTTTTGTGAAATGCGCATGGAGTACGAGGATAAATGGTAACACTGTAGATGCAATCGCTTGTTTTACTCGTATTATAAAAAGGTTGTTATAGGGTATCTTGCTGAAGTATGCCGAAATTTATTCTACACCTCTATTCTGAAAATATAATGTACAATATTTTAACTAAAAGTCACATGCATACAAGTACATTTGCATAAATAAATATTTGTATTAAGTGTTTTGAAATATTGTTATAATTCAAAGTGTTAAGATCCGATTGTAGCATCCAGTGTTAGACAAAATGTAAGGGAGTGTAAGGGGTCGTAAGTGCAATAGGCCGCCATTTGTCAGAAATTACCATCAAACATGCATTTCGCCAAGTCTTTGCGTCAGTGGCTCTTGAAATGGTGTCTCAGGTTCTTGGCCATTGACTCGTGGAAAGAGAAAACGAGGGTGTCTACATGGCAGTACACCGATGTGGCACCTTGGAAGAAAACAACGATGTTCAAAGGAGTGTTTTCCTTTACATTACTTAGGGCGTTATAAACTGTACAGACAGGATGAATATTCGACACTTATTAGGTAATTTTAACGCAGTGAGATTTGCAATTTGATTCATTCACAAATTGCCATATTCTGAGCAGACCATCAAAATGTCGTAAACGTCTGGTGAATCCTTAATCTCACGGTTGTTTCAAAGATGGCATCTTAAAAGTCAATTTTAAGAATTAAATGACCCAGTCCACTATAGGTATGGACAATCATCACGCTAGAGAAATCAGGTGGCTCGACCCAGAACACAAAGCTATATTATACAAAGCTCCAAAATTCTATAATTTGACACCTTAGGATTGTGACAGGAACTATACAGCCGCCTCACAGGATCCCTAGAAAATCTTCATTCAGCACTAGCAGAAAATAGTACGTAACACAATTGAGAGGTCATGATGCGCAGATGGATTGAAATCAAAGCACGCTTCATGTGAAATTCATGTAGGAAATGTTGAGTTAAACGAATTGTGTACTTCGTGGCGCGCAATCATTGCCAACCTAGTTCGATTTACTCTTTTCTAAGCACTTTTCCCAAAGCGACGTTGGAAGCTATGATTTCAATTAATCCGAAAACCAGATACCCCCGGGGTTACATATTTTTTAAAGTATGATTTTTTAGGATTCTGTTGACAACCTCTTCATCCTACTAACACAAAATGGCTATATGGTTGTGGATTTGCGATTGTTTAAAGAAACTCTAAAGTGAATCGGCCTGTTACACTTGGGGATCTGTATTGGTTTCCAGAGAAGATGGTAGCGGGCGGTTAACCGTTTTCAACTCGGACATTCAAGGCAAAGAGCTCCTTTGGGGCTACTTATCTTTTTCCTCAGCCGTCATATACGGCCAATTGTTGAGGAAATCAGTCTATGGAATTCTCGCGAGAATTACAGAGATAGTGGCACTCACAAACTCTGTCCGACTTGTGTATGCTGCTTGAAAACAGGTATCTTTATTTGGCCAGGTTGCTCAAAAATAGCAATAGCCGCTCCGTCTTGGCCTCGATTAACCTTTTCACCATCAAGTGATGCTGAAGATTAGATGCACTGTAGGGACGCTATCCAAGATTATGTCGTCTTCTTCAATTCCAAGCTGTTCGAGGCATTTTCTTGGTCACGGAGAGTATCGAGATTTGAAGGGTATATACGATAAGAGATAGCTGATGGTATTTCGCTTATCTTTACCGAGGTGGCTGATCGGACGATCAGTTTGAAAATTGAGGGGAAAGTGGATGGGAAATAGCGATAGTTTGGTAATTGTAGTGACGGAGAATGTAGTAATGATTAAAAAAAGTAGAACAGAATTCCCAGAGGTTGAGAATTAATGGTGATGAGGATTAGTGTTTTCTTAAAATGTATTTCAGCGACTCCAATAATTTAATAGAATTGAACAAACCGGTGTGAAAGTAAATTATATTCCGGCAGGAGCCGAGTCCGGGTTCCATCGACGACAACGGAATAAACGTGAAACTAATGTTGCGTGAAGAGTGAATTGAATTCGTTGCCATATTCTTTACCGTTGTAGCGGACCATGAGTACGGGGGACATAATTACCTACACCGGCTATGTGGCACATTATTTAACTACTTAAGTTCAGAATACTCACTCATATCAGGATTTACAGGATAGACAGGTTGTGCGACAATGTACTCATCCTACAGATCTCCGTTCAGCGGACATACATACGTAATACATACAGACACAACACACGCACCACGCACATACTACATATATACATGTACAAAACACCAATACATAACATACACACATACAAACATACATACATACATACATACATAATACATACATACATACAATGCATACAGGATCTCAATTTATTTTACTTTGCTTCTGGGAAACAAATCTAATAATTTAGTTATGAAACAACATAATATCTTCTGTTTGGTTTTTAGCAATGGGAAGGGAGTTGTGGGTATGAAAGCAAATTCCAGACTTGAGATGTACATGATGTTGTGACAGAAGGATCAGTGTTATTGTTGAGAAGGCGTTTTAGTTTCGTGCCATTTAACAAGAATATCGTTTTTCTACCTGCCACCGAGAAGTGATGCGGTCACGTATTGCAAACATTTTCTCGTTTGTGTTATCACGAATTCACAAAATTCCTTAATGGAAGAATGCGAAGTGCATGAGAAAAATACTGTAGAATAGGTACGTAGGACTTGTAACGTAGTTCAATGTATGACATTTCTTCTAGAATAGTTTTCTTGTAACCACTAAATTGGCATTGGTGTGGGTTCAAAGGTACTGCGTAAACTGGGATTTGGAAGTCAATTACTAAAATTTGAAAGAGGGATTGATTTCTATGTTAACTCGCGATTCACATGATGATTATGAGCGTATTAAGATTTTGTTGTGTTTTTTATTAATTTTTGACAATAAATTTACAGAAATTTGGCATTTCTAAAATACAGGGTTTTGGTCTTAAAAAACCCGGTGCATTATTGGAAGTTACTTCTTAGATATTGTCTTCAGGTAAACAAACGACGCCCTCAATTCTTTTGGTCCGTATTTTATTTTTTGTTTGCATTTTTTTTTTGCATTGGGATTTTTTAAGTCAAGTTTCCTGCTACCCATTTTGGAAAAGGCATTTTAACTACACGAAGTCGGGATTCCGACTTTATGACATCTTGAAATAGTAAAAAATGACAGTTTTAAGATAATATTACCGACGATTAATGTCCTGTTTAGGAAGAATAGTATATTATTTTTATATCTCTCATCATCTCTTTGGACTGCGTATCAGCGGCCTACCTTTCTTTCTCTAAAGCATTACGGTCTGAAGCTAATGAGGCAATTGCGTCTGGCTGCAGTTCATTATTTCTATCTCCCAGCAGCAGTCTCTAATCCTCTGTCGCCTGATCTCCTCTTGCCATGATTTGGAACATAGAGGGCATATGTCTTGCATCGCCCCAAGGAAGCTAGTTGGCGCTGCCTTACAGTGTTGATGAAGAGGTGGGTTTGGGCATCTCAAATATCCGTAACTGGCTCACACAATCAAGGCTGTTGATGTTCAGCATGATCCTGTAACATGATGTTGTTGAACGCATTTTCTTGTTACCCGAATAGAACCAGGATTCACATCTATAGGCACAGGTCCAATATTTGGTATTCAAAAGAAAGGACTGATGTACGTATCTGGCGCTCCTCTGGGGGTCACCGACGACAGAGGCCACCATAGATGCAGGGTACTTAGAATGGGAATACATGTTTTATTAGCTGTCCATATAACCTACTTCCAGTGGTTACTGAGGAGTTGCAGTTAATGGCCATGATCTCAGTTTTAGGACCACTGATGAGAAGACCTAGATCTTCTACAGCAGGCTCATCTGTTTCTAGTGAGATGTGCATTGTGACTCTGTATTAAGGAGCGATGACTCAGACTACTCATGTCTTTTTATTAATTGATCAGTAGCATGTAGTCCTATGATCGACTAGTCTAGGGATGACATATTTCAAATAAGTAAGGTTATTGAACAGAGTGCAAAGATTCCATTTATCATTATTATTGTGCGTCTTTGTGTGTGACTTCTTATTTGATTGTATTATCAAGTACGTTTTCTTTAACGTAGTCAGCATAGTGTAGGGAAGGAAAGCATAGAAATTAGTACATACTAATACAGCGCAAAAATAATGTCCGACCCGGTATAAGGACTACTACTAAAGGTACTTCATTAAATATATACTTGTAAAAGCGGTACTGAACTCCTATTCTATATATAATATAAGTGCGCAAACAGCCTACTAGTTACTAACTGTTTCCTTACCTGAATTATTTTGCCCAATTATCATTAGTAATGACCCTCCACGTTGGTAGCAAATCTGCACTAAAACGAAGTTAATGTAGTCCCATATTGCCCTCGGAAAAAATGTTTGTGGTCTCTGTCGTAGTTTACTACTAATTTGGAAAGCCTACAACACCACAATATGTCCTCCACGCCATCAGTGCAGCCGCTAATAAAAAGCTTGAATATATAATCAGAAAGAGCTATATTGAAGAAAAACATGTTGGATACAAAGTAGTCCAACCGGACCCAAGCAAGGCACTGTGCCAAATTGATATAATATACATAGGAGTGTCTCTGCACCGACTATTTTATCCATATCATCTACTGAGACATAATAATCTGAACGGCACTTTCGAACACTTTCATTCAGGAATCTGAAAAAATAAAGAAGGTTGAAATCAAAATTAAATTTGGATTTTCCTTCATATTGATGTATTACTACGTAACTGGTGTTACGTGAGGTTGAAGTGTTCGCCTATATCTAGAAGCACTTTTCAATCCTGTTTCGCTGGTTTTCCACCAGCGAATTAAAGGATCAATCTTATTCAGCTTTTAAAAACAATATTATTATGCATTCTTTGAAATGCGACGAATCTTTGCTTTTATTCAGGCTAGCGCTATGCTACGCTCTGATAACAATGAGAGAGGAGTAGTGGGATTATTACACGTAGTCTTGCTGACCTGAAATCCAGAGGATGCATGTAACGAGTGGTCTGTAGGGATAGTATCAAGTAGTTTTGCTTTCATGCTTTCGTGGCAAGAACACTGTTACTTTAACCGGTGCTGTTATATGTTTCGGTCACGTCCCCTAAGCATGTTTTATGCATATGTACGCATGGTTTCCGCAAAATGTCTTAATGGACGAATGCTAAGTGCCGTAAACGGTACCCTAAGTCTTACAGAACACGTGCTTTTTTGACATTTGTCATTGTAAGTCGTTTTTTAAATGCATTTCGCATGTTGCAGGCAAAAATGCTTCACGGAAGATTCAAACGTTGGTTAAAATGCATATTCAATTTAAAGGGAGTACAAAAGTAATAATCATTTCCCATGCGTGAAGAATTTTTTTTTTAAACTTCTACCACACCAGAACATAAATTGACAGTCAGTGAAAATTCACTGACCATCCAAGATGGTGAATTTTTCACTGACTGTCAATTTATGTTCTGGTGTGGTAGAAGTTTAAAAAAAACAATTCTTCTTGTATATTAATTACCCACACGTTTGAGCTTCTTTCTTAACATTTCCCATGCGGTTTCTTTTAATGGTTTGTTTGTGGTAAATTCCTCCTGGATAACTTCGTACAAAACTGCATCGGATTCGTTGTTGAGGAATATATTGCCTTTCTATGAGGGTTTCTAGATTTGTATCTGCTGAAAACATGTAAATGATGCTGAATATAACTACTTAAGATTTGCTACGCTTTGCCTTTTTGTTTTCCTATAATATACAAATGTTGCGTCATTAGGAAAACTGAAGCATGCTTCGATCCCGGTAAATAGGTATTGTCTTCAAAATTATTAGATATGCTTGATAACGCAGGGATATAATACAGTATCAGAGGTTATTGTCGCCCATTTCATTACAAACAAGTTGGCGAGAGCAAGTCTAAAACCAGGGCAGTTTTTGAACTAGTTTTGTGATTGTCGAGACCATCAAACATAGCCATTATGTATTTTACATGGAACCAATTGTTTGCGTTCGTCGTTAAACAAGCTTCCTGTCGCTAACAATGATGAATTACTGTTTTCAATTTCATTTTTAAAGCTAGTGGAACATGGTATTTCACACTAAGACTGTGACATGTGTTAGTAGTTTTGGGGAAGCGTTATCAGAGCAATAGATAGTGGTTATACTAGTACCACCATGTATGGTTTGCTTCTAAAGCCACTTGAACGAACTGAAGATCAACTCGTGGAACTCCATCAACCGGGGGAGATAAACAAATCAGAAATAACCACTTTAAGATAATTAGATATACTGGTGGCACAAAACCGATTTCGGTGCCTTTACTTGCATTCACATAGATATTTTAAAAGCATTACCTGCATTGGATTCTTTATTATATACAATTAATGGCAGTGTCCTGAATTGATTTTAAATGTCCACTTTTATGGGAATTCAGGGCAGACATAATCGATAAAGACAGAACTTTGGTTGCCGTTGAAACTGCGGCGCGGGCACCACTAAACTTCCACTGTATTCATACATTTCTCGTACGATCAAAAAAATATTAATCAAACGCTCAGGCAACACTTCTGCTTAAAAGTTTTCTGCATGTAATTCCATAGACACGTGGGCCGGTTTTTAAATACCTTTCCATTTATATATTTGAAGGTGTACATCGTGAGCTTAGCACCTTTATTTTTTGTTTATGGTTGACTATATCATTGAGAAAAGGTTATTATACCAAATTTCCGTTGATTCTGAGAGTTCGTGAGAGTTTTCCGATTCTAATTTAACGACTGCCCCCCAATTCCGCTGTTTTCTTGTCTGCTTACGGACAGACAATACAAACTGTATAATTTTGTTTTGCAACGCACGTGAGATTAGGCCCACGTACTACACTTATTAACTACTCCAATGCTCAGGTGATTTAAGTGGGGGCGAGGCTATGGATCATTAATACCCGTTTAATAAATATTATACATAGGATTAAATCTAGGCCTTATACTACAATAAAACCCATTGATTATATAATTTTGGGCCGTTGTGTGTTTGTAATGATACCCTGGAAGATTGTATTAATTGATTTGTTGTAGATTATTGTAATCGGGTAATTTTTGTTATTTTGTGAATCTTGATTGCGCTGGATAAAGCGAATACAAGGTAACGTCCAATGGTGCCCCAATAGGGACTGTCAGTGTTGTAACTGTACGCAATAAATGGTTAAATGGATTGTAAAAGGAAAGCACACGCTGAGTAAAAATAAATTAAGCAGTCCATGCTAAGGCGCAGGATTAATCGCTGTACTGGAAGTGAATATATGAAAAACTCTATTAAATTGATACATAAATTATCCCAGTACGTCTGCAACAACTCCCGCATTTGATGAAGCAATAAATCACCTCATACGGTATGTAAATTTAACGACAAATTTGGCAACATATAAATACGCAATGGAAAACACAAAATAATATGCCTATTTCTTTTTCTTAGTCCCTGATATCCTGACTACCAAAATACAGATGCTGGTTAAGCTAAAATGTTTTGTTTTGCATGGCTTTAATCTGTTTATGTACCAGTGGAAATTCTTATGTAAAAGGCTTAAGGATAGCTCAAAGCTAGGGATAAATCCTCTAAAACTACTTTAGAATTATAGATTAAAATTCAAATTTGTTAACACATTTGATCTGATAAGGGGTTATTGGCAAGTTCCCCTCAACTGACGGTGCATGAACACCACCCTTTGTACATCCAGATGATCTACCCAATATACAAGTCCTCGAATTTGTCCTCAAAACTTTGCAGCGACGTCCAAAATTTAGTGCAAATTTAAGCAATGTGGATCTTAATTTGATGACAAGGCTGTTTTTATATAGGGAGGCATCAGGGAAGCACATGACACAACTCTATTGTAGTTTTATCCATATTAAGTTCTGGATATTATCAATAATTCAATATAAAAAAACGCTAGGAAGTACCCCAAAATTAGCATGACATCGCCGATTATGTCAGATTCAGATTTATTTCTATCGCAATCAAACAATATGTAACAAAATATATTAACATTTGAAAATGAATCTGATCATAGAACTCTTAATATGACAGACATGAAATATATTGTTTATAACTACAATTCTTTGAATCAATTATATTTTTTAAAATTGATATAGATAATATTGTACAACAAATATTGAGATCTTTAATTGTTATATAAAACACAAATATTGAAACAAGTATAGCGAATAATTTAATTATTCTATTCTTTTAACGTGGATGTTGCATAGTCCGCCTTTTCGCATTCTGAGCCCATAGACGTAAATTCAGAGGATGAGCGGGATGTATCCCTAATCACTATGAGCTTGTAAAATCTCGATTCCCTTGGCACAGTTCAGTAGCTTTCATTCACCAATGTATTTAGAAAATATACCCCCTGGTTTTTGGGTATGATATATGATACCCAGATCACACAAGGTAAGTTCATGTCAATGTACATGTATGTACAAATACAACCCACTGAACTGTGTCCTTGGTGGATGAGCATATTGTAACTCATAGTGAATGGTTGTCGAGGCATGAACCCGTGTAATCATTGTTTTAAAGTAGTCAAGTATTAAAATATCCATTTTGTATGAAAATTCGAAAAGAAAACCTCATCTGACGTGACCATGTTTCGGGGTTCTTAAACCGGTCCGGGCCGGTCCCACATCGGGAGCCGCCCACTTGCTTTGTTTTGCTCCGCTCATCACGTCTAAGGGATTTACAACGACCAGCATGCACCAATGTGCATTACGTCTTGATTGTGACTGAGATCCCTCTTTGTGCAGGAGCACTCATGACAAGCGTTGTATTATAATATACATCTTGAAAAATAATAAAAAGGTTCGTGTACTGTGCCTTTATCTCACTTAAAATGGTCTTTAGTTACACCAACTGTATTCAATGATGGATTAAATTACATCTACATGAAAGTCTAGAGTTAATTGACAGTACACCAATATTCCCATTTGGTGTTGTCTTCGGTGCTTTTCTCCACTACACGAGGTCCCTCTTAGTCCCCGTATTAGTTGGTAGCGATCGACATTCATATGTTTGAAATAGCTTTAATTCGGTTCTTAAAATATGAGTGAGGCACCAATGATCCCATCTTGCAGAAGACTGGAAACCCCAACTTCATTGCTCCAGTACCAAATTAATTGGAGCAAGATATGAGTAAGATTGTATCCTGAAGACATTGCTGTAAGCTCACACTGGCATTAAAAGGTCTTCAAATGCTAATTCTATTCGGGAATATCTTGGAACCAATATATAGTGAAATGGAATTTCATTTCTGTTACCTTACTGCGCTAATTGAAATTTCTAACCAGCTGCAATGCATGATAATAGCCGTGAAACATGCTCTGAAAACTGAATGAGTTCATAGTCTACATTTTATTGTTGGATAGGTTTGATTAGCTACTATTAGCTACCTGAAGTGTTCTCAGAATAGATAATACAGAACGATCCTCTTTTTTGATCCACAATAATTTGAATATAGATTAGAAACAACAAGTTAAAGTAAACAATGTACATTTACCAGTACCTGCAGATCCGTCGAGTAAGTATAGTCCAGGAGAAACGATTAAATTTCAAAAGGTAGATGACATCCCATAAATGTGAAACATAAATTTTAAAAGCGCATAATCTACAATATTTATTGGGTTGATCAGCAAAAAGAGAATATAAATGAAATGATCATATTACAAGATATTCTCATTAAAAACAATACAAATAAGAAATAAGCCAAATACAAATAAGAACTCAACGTAATATCGCCAGCAGACAACGATAAATAAAAAGAAAAATAACACGCAACAAGTATGTTTAAGTCGCTCAAAATACTGTTAGGCACTGATACATATCGATTTCGTGGTATAAATGCAGATTAATAGACAAGGAATATTTCAAAATGATAAAGCTGTCTTGATGGTTGTCTCAGAAGGATAAAAATTGTTAAATTCAATTATGCTATGCTAGTTTTTAAAATACCGCGTCCATGTGAAATTTGGCGTTTTGGGCTCATTTCTTTAATTCTATTCATTTATTTCATTCATTTATGTTTATTAAATAATGCATTTGTAGCGCTAAGGCTAAATTTTCAAAAATAATGCATCTATATTATATCATCTACCAGTCATTTTCAGATGATATGGCGTTCATAGTGTTTATAACTCGCGATCTCTCTGCCCGTTTTTAAGTGGCAAGAAATTTAACACGTTCTTGAAATTTAGAAAGGTTTTACGATCATTACAAGTTTGAGTAACAATCACATGGTAGACGAGATTCCTTGCCCTGGGAATGTGTCAGCTTGTAAGTTGTTACGGTCACCTTGACCAAGGCCAAACCACCTCAAACTACGGATTCAACACCTGAATACCTAGAACAATACACTGTGAACTTGATTACAATTTTAAAACAAAGGATGTATTTTTAATTGTGTGTTTAAATCAAGCTCATTAACCGCGATTAGGTATCAAATTCAAAGATCAGTCTAATAAGTTGTTAATTAATGAACATACGTAAGACTTACTACCTTGTGTGTGCCGCGACGCGGGCTGCAGCAATATTACTATAAAGATGCCGACTTGCAAAGAGTCCTGGCGAATATCCAGCGTAAAACCAATTTCCAATAGTGGGACGTGTCCCTGACGACTTGTCCTTACTGAAAAAACCAGCTCATAATGACTCCCAAAGCTCGGTGGTCGACTAAATATAAGTCCAAAAGGTGCTGGAGCTTTTTATCCTTGGATAACTCAGAGGTCACGGAATACAAAACCGAACCCGGTTACACAATCGGACAAACGGCTGTAGCGTAATACTATGACAACGTCCACTATATGGGAGATTAGTAACTAAGACTGTGATTACCGTCACTGTCAACTTGGAAATCTGCTAAATAACTTGAGCCCGATGTTTATGAAAACTCGCCTTGGAGTAATGATGTTGTGATACTCCGGCTTCATCTTCTCTCACCAGGCTTTATATATCCTCTCACACAATACTAATAAGGATCTGGGGGTCCTCTCTATATGAGTCGTGCTAAATTATTTCCACTACATCATAAGTCCTGAACCTACTGCCAGATCTCCACCTGTTTCTATATGATTACAGCACTTTCTCCCCGCCTGTACATGCGTAGGGCGCCCTCTATAGTCAGAAAGCACATATGCTAGTCAGATTCTGGCTTGAGTTAATGCCAGAGCCTTCTAACCTTTCCTTTTGTTCTACACCACCAGATATGGCACACAAACCAGGTATATTTTTTATTATGATATTATAGACGAATTTATAAATTATTTTAATGTGCTCATTTATGAATTAACCTTGCTCAAAGTGAAATAAATCATTGCAAATTCTTTGGGCTGTAACAGTAATAAACAAATCCATGTGTTCAAGATATAGCAATTTTTCTCAGTTGCCCATGTCGTGGTTCCCACTTTCTTTAGCATCTCAAATTTCCACTTCTTTATATAATTTTGTTTGTTATTGTCTGTGTTTGGGACACCTATATCCTATTATATCAAAAGCCATTTGTTAGTGAGAACTTTGTATTTTTGCAATCACGATTTGGATATTTTTGGTATGTTGAAGGTAACGCCTCCTAAGGTGTAATGCGTTCTACCAACTGATATTCATATTGTGAGCTCTCGCATTCTTGAGGACTAATTACAGAAAAAAGCTATTCACATGCCTTTAGGGATGAAGGTGCATGTGGCTCTTTAAAATTCTATGACTCTGATGAACGAGATCATGACATAACGGTGGCCAGTGACTCTTTTTTTCATGACAGCGGCCTTTGGTTATTTTCTGTTCCATAATCGTCTGGATCAATTAGAGCGCAATTGGCTACTTCGCCCCATGCTTTTGTTCCAGGACCACAAGTTTTGGACTATAAAAGCTTTATGTGTTAAAGGTCCCACGAAATGAATGATAAACCTACTCCAAAACTTTTTAGAGGACCATTCATTCCAATAAACAGGGCCAGAAAAAATATACACTACCAGTGACATCATTGTGGAAACTATTGATTTTCAGTCATGTTATGAATAGATTCACACCAGTCACCTGGAATTTTCTATTACTCTCTGAAAATCAATAGCACCCCAATTGATGTCATCACCAACCCCAAATTTGATGCTTTCCCGCCCCTCCTTGTAGACTTTGGACACAAACCCATCAATGTCTATTTGCCTTTTCCTGGGACCTTAAGTATAAAAAAGAACGAACCTTTGGCAGATATTTCCTGCGCACTGGCGTAGACTATGGTTTTGTAATCCGTACATTGTGGGTTTCTAGTTGTGTGTTTCTAGTCTCGCCTATATCGTTACATTGTATATTCTGAATAGAGAGTACAATTTGAGTGAACATATAGGTAGTTGCCTTTTCCAGGTATACAACAACAATGTTTTTAAAGCATGATTTGTGTCCAACTAAAAAGTGTCTTATATATAAAAAACCTCGGCTCTTTGTACTGTTATAATAGAGACACAATGCTACATTCCTACCAAATAATTGGCAGTCAAACTGAATCGATAGACATGACCGGTACTTTACAGACTTGATTTGACATCGTGTAATAATACAACTTGGTCCTGCTGAGCTATCACAACAGACCAGGGTCAAGCAAGCCCAGTCCCCTGGTTTTGGGGGGGGGTCTGGCGGAATAATTCTTCGACGCGAGAGGGACCGGTTGAGTTCCTGGGAGGACCATATCTTCCTGCCACACCGTGTTCGGGATCTAATAGTTTTGTCTTTTAATTCAATTTCATGCACGCCGGTTAACTTCCATTCTTTCTAATTACATAATATACACTACACAACACTTACTCGGCACTTACTCGGCTATCATTTACGTGAATCCCCGCGTTATTATTTGAGTTCATTAAGTCATACTAGCTTCTGCTAGATCATGCATATTTAGACCCACTCCTTCAATCTATACTTTATGTCCGTGTCTTTGACTCCATGTTTCTTTGACGGTGAAAAAAAAGTTTGGTGTTGTTTTTCACAACATATGAAAATACTCAAGTATAAAAATCCGTGGGCCCTCTTCGCAAGCCTTCGTGATCTGGGCTATCATTATATATTTTAGGGTGCCAATTGCCAGGAGCATAACCAGATTTGATCAAATTTAGATGTTTTGGCGCCAAGTTTACTACCCTGATATAACTGAACAGGACAGTTTTTTAAAGTTGGGTAAAGGTTTCGGTTTTGGAGCACTGTTTGCACTTATTAGAAATAGATCTTTTCCGCGTGAAGATAGGCATAAATTTAAGGATCTCCAGAGCATTTATAAAAATTAGAGACTTAGATGGACATTATAATAATGTAATAAGAATTTCATAGCACGAAATCTATAGTATGAATAGCTACCAGAAGAATCAATTGTTTTAGAAACTGACTATAATCCTCAGGGATAATCCTATTAGCATATTTAATAGATGCCGCTAAGTGCCACATAATTAGATTATGCCGCTTTGGTGCTAGGGTCGAGGATGGTCATTGCGACTGGTTACTGGCATGTAATTGTGTAGCAAGATCGATTCGCGATTGGATTCTGTTCCTCAGTTGTCAATAGTACATCACAAATGTTCAATAGAAAATTTAAAAAGTAAACAGAAATAACCTCTCCTCCTTTTTCAAACACGAAAGAAAGA